>WOVY01000794.1:0-215001 GCA_013436015.1 Rhipicephalus annulatus
CCTCAAAAGGTATATGGTGTGTCATCTTGCAACAGAGAAATAACATTTATACCTAACTTATGTTAGTAGGAGTCTGCTAAACATTGGCCATACAAGCTTGTGGCTAGAGAAGGGTGATGTCTAGAAGACACCCTCCTGAAGTGTTAAACTGCACCGCCCTCCCTTGTTCTTCTTGGTGCACTGGAATTTTTGCCCTATAGGTACTAATTCCTTCAGTGGGTACTCTTGAAGGGCTTGTGAATAAGCTCACTCTTAACCCCTGCTTAACCCAAGGGCCAATCCTGCTGTTGAAACTTGTTTGCTTGGCAGAAATTTTTAACAGGAAAGAAGCTTCACTCATTACAGAAATAAAGCTACAGAATTGCAAGATTACTTTGATGTTATGTTCACAGACCTCCTACATACAACTCACTAAAATGTCACCACTTACCTCTATGGTGAGCCTGATTAAGCCTTAAGAAAGCATGTAAGTTTCTGATCCTATACTTTTTAATCAGTGCATGAACCTTAAAAAACAAGATCATCACGTGCAGTGCACAAAACCAGTGCTTATGAACTGCATTGATGCAATCCAAAGCATCAGCAAAAGTAAATTCACCCTGCTAGAAATTAAAGTCTGCATAAAGCCTGTAAATTTACTGGTAACAAAGTCCTCTCGACAACTTCATTATGTCTATTTCTGCAATTTGCATAATCCTGCTTCATGCGTACCGTGCTGTCCACCCTATAAAATTGACCTTTGAGGTATTACTCAAGTGACCATGCTCATTTAACCTACCTGCAAGCCTTAGTTCTAACCTATTAAAATTGGAGACTTTAATAAAGTAATGCTCTCTAATGCTCACCCCTTTAAAAAATTTTTAGCATCCCCAAAACCCATCTTTAAAAACTCGATGATCAAACATTCCATGTATCTCCACACCTGATGACAGACATTTGTTCAATAACAGCCACATTATAACAACAAGGAGCCTTTGTGAGATGCTTGAACAGGTGCCATCATCTGAGGTCAACATGTTTCCTGAAACCACCTTGCTCTTGGTTATGCGACAGAATGGTTTTCATGAATCATTTTCTTGCTAAGCTCAACTTGCCCCTTGACAAACTGTGTGTAAATTTAGACCATTCTAGGGGAGCTATTTTTGTTGACAACTCTAAAAAACCCGCTAAAGTGAACCATGAGCGTTTAAAAGGAATTTGCGAAGTATGCACAATCATCTCCAATACCTATAGCCTGGGTATATCTTTCAATAATAACGACCATTTTCATTTTAGAGCACATATCTGATGGCACAAAATCTGGAGTACCAAGGAGTTTGTCACAGGTATTTTTCACTTTTTTATTGGGGGCCATGCAACAATTTTAAATTATTCATGCAATATACTAGAAGTTTACGGCAGTGTGAATCACACGCCACAATTTAAAAAAATAATTATGGGGTAAACATATGGACTCTTTACAAAAGTTTAAGTTGGTGCCGATGCCGTCTGCCGCATGACCAGTAATGACACAAAGCACGACGCATCACATTGGGCCGAATAGCAGTGCTACGCTTCCATTTTTTACACACACACGCGTTATGCATGCTTTACTGCAATACACTGCATGCACTTCAGCCCATGACACTGCTGTATTTCGGCAATGTTCTCTTTTAAAAAGACCTTTAGGGGTTAGCAATTCAAGCTGGACAATGTTTCCAACAATGAAATTTCTATTTTATTTCATTTTTTTTATTTTTATACACTTGCCTAAACTAGTGTTACCAGCAATTCCGAATTTTGCTGGACTGTCCGAGACATTGCCTGCGCTGTCCCATTCGGGACAGATGTCCCCGACTTTTTCCAGACTGTTCAGTAAACGAGAAAAAAAAGAAACCTTTTGTGCTATCAAATGCACGCCAAATAACGTGCGTCCAACTGATTACACAAAGAGATGTTGTTTTGGATAGCTGCAAGGAACTTTAAACACTTCAGCTGAACTTTCGCGTCAACTTTTACTAGAGAATTCTATATCGCGAGAGGAAGTGTCGCGAAGAGCACATAACAAAATTTAGTGCCACATCTAAGAGACCGACGCAATGAGAGAAGAAACAACGGATTTGTTTGGAAGGTACCTGCAACAAAGAAAACTCATTTCCCCACCCACGCACAACTACCTTCACTGTTGGTTACCACAAGCTAAGCACACACTGCTAAGCAAACATATTGCCATCATCTGCGACCACTTAATAAAGCCAATCGGACAAGAACTTTCTCTAATTCCAACTTGCGCATTCCGTATCTATCTCTCGCACTTACGCAAGAACAAGCTTCAACGAAAGCGTTGGCACAAGTATACACTTCCTCCCAAGTGACACCAGCTGTTTGATCGGTCCTCAAGCAACACGCATGCACCTATCATACATCTGCGTAGTACATGCATCAGACCAACATTCACAAATCGCATTCCACACGGCCTTTATTTTATGCTCGTTATCATTGCTTGTAAATTTGTTGGCAAACACTTCGGGCGAATGCCGTAAACTACTCGATAAGCACGAATGAGAAGCTGCGGAACATGGCGACATCACAGGAATTAACAAAAGCAGTAGCGACTTGCGTATCAATCACTTTTTAACAACAGAAAGCGACACGTCCCCACGGGCAGTGGCGGTTCTCGCCATTTCAAACAGATTACAGTCCAATCCAACACCAACATCGGACCAAAACAAAACATCACGACTAGAATACGATGAACCCGCCACAGACTGTGTGTCACAAGCTAGTGAGAAACTCTACCTGAATTACAGAATAAAGAACGCCTAAATTGCCTGAAAAAAGTTTTCTAACACTGCGATTCTAACGCCGTCTATTCATACATTTACAGCCAAGTCAAGCCGGTTTTAAGCAGCTATTGGGTGAACCGAGCGTTTTTGCCTCGAAAAGGTTCATGCCACCGGGTGAACCGAAACACTGCCGCTGAACTTTCGCGTCAACTTTTACTACAGCATTCTACAGGGAGAGGAGATGTCATGAAGAGCACACAGCAAAATTTAGTACCACATCAAGAGACCGACGATATGAAGAGAAGAAACAGTGTATTTGTTTGGAAGGCACCGCAACAAATAAAACTAATTTTCCCACCCACACACAACTACTGTTGGTTACCACAATCTAAGCGCACTTGCTTGGCAGTGACTGCTACGATAAGGTGGCTAGAATGGGGAGGGGACGCCAGCGCCCGCATATTCACCGAGGCGTTTGGGTTCACCCGGTGGCACGAACGTTTTGAGGGCCAAAATACAGTGAACTAAAAAACTCATTGCAATGAGCGGAGGGGGCGCCTCCTTGCTTCGCGTGTCACGGTGAAAGGAAGTCGAAGTGGTGGCGCTGTAGTCAACCAATCTTGACAGGTTGTGCAAAGTTGGTTGGTGTAGAAGCAGCGCGCAACAAGAGATAAGTTTCTCTTCATTTCTTTCAGTTTGTGTAACCGTTATTATTTTTTCTCTCCTAATTCATAACTAGCGTTGCGAGTACTGTAGGTGTGGGACACGGGCAACGTTGTAGTGACGTTGACCACGTGAACGGGCTAGGCGGCTGTTTTGTAGAAGGTCGGGGCGCCCGGTTAGTTGCTAAAGAGCTAGAGCCGAACACGAAGGGAACCTAGTGAGAGGCTACTAGCGAAATTGAACACGTTGTGTGCGGTGTAGGCGGCAGCTTCAAACAGATGTTGAGGTACGAGAGTTAACGGAGGCGGCTGGATAGCGGGATTAGGGTTGAACGTAGGCCTGTCGGCAACTCGGTCCGATGGTCGGGTGGGCAATGGCTAAGGAGACTAGGAAAACCACGAGCGAGAGTGAGCTGGTGCAGTGCGAAGAATGCAAGCGCTGGTGCTACTTAGATGAGGCAGCATTTACGAGTTTGGCCGACGCGCAGAAGGCGAGCTTTGTGTGCAGGCTGTGCGAGGCACTGAAGGCGGCCGTGCAACGCATGGAGGCTAGCATCAAGCGGCTTCAGGGGAAGCTTAGGGCGGAACGGGAGCAAAGGATAGAACCCAAAAAACAGCTCGGAGCGTCGCGTGAGCGGGAGGAGGCTACCGCCAGCCTATTAGAGCAAATGAAGGGCGACCTTCGAAAAGAACGGGAAGGGCGGACTGAGCTATAACAGCGGGTAAAGGAGCTAATGGCGCTTTTCCCCAGTCCCGAGGGGTGTGAGATGGAAGACATGGGTACCAGAGAAGGGGACAGGCGGGAAGGAACAGGCGAGAAGGCAGGTAAGGGAGCCGCAGTGTCTGGCCACAGCACGGAGGTTCCGAGAACATACAGCTCGGTGGCGCAGCAGTCTTCAAACAGGGCAGAAACACCGGACAGACGCCAGAGAGAGAAACAGGTGAAGTAAACAGGGACGCCATCACAAACTGGAAGCCAGCGATTGGAGCATAAAAGGGTCCTAGTGGTGGGGGCTCTAACGTGGCCAGGGTTAGGGATGACGTCTTTAAGACAGTGAAGAAAGATGGGAGAGTCAGGGTGGAGGCACAGTCAGGGAAGAGCATGGTGGATGCACTGGCAAGCTCAGGAGGTTGTAGAAAACAGCGTAGAGGGCGAAAATCTAGTCATTATTCATGCTGGCCTCAATGATGTGTTGAAGGGCAAGGATCAGAACCTTCTAAGAAAGTTAGAGAATGGGATGCATAAGCTCCGAGAAACTTCTGGGAGTGTGCATATCCCCATATTCACAGCCCCAGAGGTCTGGGGGCAGCCTCGTGGGATTGAAAGGAGGGTAGTGAAGGCCAATTGTGTGATCAAGGGTTTGAGCCGGCAACTCGGATACAGTGTAATGGAAGTTAACCAAGACGTGTACGAGCCCGGCGCTCGCCCCTTTGCACAGGATGGCATTCACTACAGTGGCGCGACGGGCAGGAGGGTCGGTAACAGAATGGGTTGCCAAGAAACAGCTTTTTTAGGGGGACCCAGAGCCCTGATGCCAACAACGTAGCCAAAGACGGACCACAAGCGGCACAAATATTCAAGCCACATGAATTCCGTGAAAGAAAAAATTGAGGCAAGCACAAGGGCCGAGCTAAGTCAGACATAGGCTATATTAACATGTAGGGTGGCAGGATTAGGTTAAAGTGGGAAAAGATAGAAGAGCAGTTCAGGCAGGAGGAGCTGATGGTATACGGGGTTGTGGAGACACATCTCGGGGACATGGAGCAACCACCCTGCAATCCGGACTACGTATGGGAATATTGCAATAGAACAGAAGGCAGCAAAAGGGGGGCGGAATTGGTGCATTTATACATAATAGCGTGGGTTGGCAAAGAGTCAAGCAGGGATGCATGGAACATTTATGGTTAAGAGGGAAAGTAGCTAGGCAGATGACACTCCTTGGTTTGGTGTACTTGTGGACGGGAGCAAAGGCCAGAGAGGAAAACCAGGCAATGATGGTGTGTATATCAAAAAACATTGAGGAATTAGGAGGGGAGTGCGAGATAATTATACTAGAAGATATGAATGCAACATAGAAGATATAGATGGGTATACTGACTTAACAGGCAAAATGATCATAAATATATGTGAAAGGCATGATTTGATCATTTGCAACAGTACCGAGAAGTGTGAAGGGGAAATAACATGGGAGGTATGAAGGCTGCAGTCAACAATAGATTACGCACTGATGTCACATAGGATGCATGATAAGCTCACAGTAATGCACAAAGATGAAGGTGGCTCCAGAAGTCTGGGTAGTGATCACAAACATATCAAGCTAAGTTTTGGAAGAGCAGCGAAAGTGAGAAGGAGACAAGATGAGAAACTACAGGAAAATTTTCATTCAAAAGGCAAATAGAAATTTCTACTGAACAAAGTGAGAAAGTGATCACTGAGGATAATAAAACTGTGTGGACGTACACAAATCTAATTAGACTGTATGGGCTAGAGCTAGGAAAGGCGCGTGTGAAGTCACCCCGGAAAACAAGACACAAACATAAAGTTGGTGGGATGAGGAAGTTAAGAGAGCCTAAGCAAAACGTCAGGAAGCCTCTAGGGAACACAGACATGCTAAGAAACGGGGTGAACCGACAGATGATGTTGAAAGAAAATGGGAAATCTTTCTAAGCTCTAGAATGGAAGCATCCCTCCTGATCAATAAAAAGATTAGAAGAAAGGGTGCTCAGTGGCTGGCAGAAGTACATAAAAAGGACAGAAAGGCAGCTGCGAATTTTTGGAACCATCTAAACTTCCTCAGAAATGGAACAAATCTAGAGCAGAGGTTTATAACTACAGCTCAAAGTGCTAGGCTAGAAGGGGACGAAGCTATTGAATATATAAGAAGAAGGGTGACAGAAAATTTCAACATAGAAGTGCCTTATGCACCACAATAGACAGGGATGGATCAAGTGACACAACGGCTACAGTTTCACAACAAGAGTGGGAAAGGGCTGAGAAGAGGGTTACAAGTAGTACATCAACAGGCCCAGATGGCATTCCAATTATGCTGATAAAGACATTGGGTCCGAAGTCTAAACAGACTTTGAGAGAGGCAATGAGAAGAACTATAATCGATGGTGAAGTCCCTGATGAATGGAAACTTAGCAGGATGAGCATGATTTATAAAGGAAAGGGGGACAAAGATGACATAAACAACTACCATCCGCTAGCAGTGACAGCAGTGGTCTAGAGGCTGGCGATGCAGATTATAAAGGAAAGACTGCAGGCATGGATAGAGGATGAGGGGATGCTGGGGGAACTGCATAATGGGTTTTGGAAACACAGGAGGTTGGAAGGCAATCTGTTCTCACTGACGCAGTGCATCGAAATAGCAGAAAAGGAACTCAGGCAGCTTTGGCTAGCATATATGGATATCAAGGGAGCGTACGATAGCGTGGTTCAAGAGGACTCGTGGGGAATACTAGACACACTGGGTGTGGAAGATAAACTCGCTAATCTTTTAAAAGCCCCGCCGCGGTGGTCTAGTGGCTAAGGTACTCGGCTGCTGACCTGCAGGGCGCGGGTTCGAATCCGAGCTGCGTCGGCTACATTTCCGATGGAGGCGGAAATGTTGTAGGCCCGTGTGCTCAGATTTGAGTGCACGTTAAAGAACCCCAGGTGGTCAAATTTCCGGAGCCCTCCACTACGGCGTCTCTCATAATCATATAGTGGTTTTGGGACGTTAAACCCCACATATCAATCAATCAATCTTTTAAAGGAAATCTATAAAAGTAACAAGGTAGTTATAAAGTAAGAAAAACAGGTATCCAAGCCCATAGAGGTGACATGGGGACTTAGGCAGGGGTGTCCACTGTCACCCTTGTTATTTGTGATGTACCTACAAGGATTAGAGGTCAAATTAGAGGGAAGTGGACTTGGCTTCAACCTCTCTTTAGTCAAACAAGAAAAACTCATTGATCAGGCACTACCAGCAATAATGTACGCAGATGATATAGTGCTAATGGCCGACAACAAGGAAGATTTGCAGAGATTGATCTACATCTGCGGTAATGAGGGAGATAGGTTAGATTTTAGATTCAGTAAGGAAAAATCAGCAGTCATGATTTTCAATGACAACGACGGTAGTGAGCTTAGAATACAGGAGGTCACGCTAGAGATAACAGATAAATACAAATATCTGGGCGTATGCATAAGCAATGGGACCGAGTACCTGAGGGAACACGATATATACGTGACGACTATAGGTAACAGGAATGCAGCAGTGATGAAAAATAGGGCACTGTGGAATTACAATAGGTATGATGTTGTGAGAGGAATATGGAAAGGGGTCATGGTTCCTGGGCTGACGTTCGTCAATGCGGTCTTGTGCATGAGATCAGAAGTTCAAGCAAGATAAGAAATTGAGCAACGTGGAATAGGTAGGCTTGCTTTAGGAGCTCACGGGAATACACCATATCAGGGAGTGCAAGGTCATATGGAATGGACATCAATTGAGGGCAGGCAAGCTAGCAGCAAGATAAAATTTGAGAAGCGATTGAGAGAAATGGGGAGGAGTGTTGGGCTAGGAATGTTTTCAGCTACTTGTACTTGAAGAATGTCGATACAAAATGGAGGAAGCGAACCAGGAAATTCACTGGTAAATTCTTAGAAAACAGCAGGTGGCCAAATCAAAAAGAACTAGCGGTTAAGAAGAAAGTGAAGGAAACGGGGACTTACATGTGGAGAATTGGCATAATTAAGAAGTCGGCACTAGAGATCTAATGAACTTTTAAGCAGGAAATTGCCAAGGAAAAGATGTATGATAATATTCGGGGTAGTTCTCTACTGTTTGAGGCCAGGACGGGAGTATTGCGAACCAAGACATAACGGGCCAAATACGAAGGGGTAGACACAGTATGCAGTGCGTGTGGAGAGGAAGAAGAAACTGCCGAACACTTGTTTGTTTGTTTGTTTGTTTGAGTTTATTCAACCACGTGAGAAGTACACGAAAATACACTGTATACGTGGTTTGGTTTGAAGAGAAAAAAAATTGCCCGCAGCTTCCCTCGGGGGAACACTGAGGAGGATGCGGAAGCGGTTCCGCCAACAGTTTGGCCGGCGCTGGTCGAAGGGACGTCGATCATTCTGTTTGTGGATTCGTTGGCATTCATTTCACGGCGACTTCGGACGTCGACGCGCCGTACAAACCAACGGACGAGCGGCAACTGAGCGAGCGAGCGCCGACCTTGAGTATATATACAGCGCGACGGCGCATGCGCTGTCAGCTGTCGAATGTTCTCGAAGGAGAAGCGCGCGCGCGGCACAGATGGCGACGGCGCGACGGCGCATGCGCTGTCAGCTGTCGAATGTTCTCGAACGAGAAGCGCGCGCGGCACAGATGGTGGGCGACGGCGCGACGGCGCATGCGCGCGCGTCAGCTGTCGAATGTTCAAGAAGCGGTGCGGACGGCGCACTACAAGGCGCGAGTATAAGATGCTTCCGCATCTAAAAGCTGCATTTCACAGCTTGACTGGCCTCTTCACTTGATAATGTTCTGTAAAGAACTTCACCCTATAGTTCAAGATGATGGCGCAGAGTTTTTCAAAGCACTGGGGTTTAGGGACAGGGAGGGCAAAATAGACTTAAAGCAGGTAGTCTTAACTAGAAGGAGGTTATCTGATTGGTGGCTAAAGTCAAGGCACGAGTGAAAATTAAACCCTTCACTGCAAAGTACGAATCCTCAACCTCACTATTTAAAGAAAAAAAAAGATAAATCTAATGGTTAGTACACTAAGTATTACGGTTAGGTGGCGTTAGCCGCCGCCCGATCTAAAGGGTACCGCCACATCCATCCATCCATTCATCCATCCTTGAAAGCTACGGGGCGGGCGCGCACGGCTACTGCATTTCGTTCTGGCTTTTTGTTCTGCATGGTTGCGTTTCGTGCCTGTACTTATGTGAACGTGGCCACTTGCGTCAATGAGTGCAAAGCAACGTCTCAATCAGTACTATGCTCCAGGCTGCAGCACAGGATACGTGCGAACTAACAGCACGAAGAAGCTGTCGATATTCAAGGTGCCTGCAGATTCGGAACGGAGATCCACGTGGGGAAAAAACCTACATAGAGCCTACAAGCCGCAAACCACAAACTGCGCGGTATGTGAGCTGCATTTTGAGCAGCGCTTCATTGTCAGGGACTACGTACACCGCATAAATGGTGAGGAAGTTCGCGTTCTACGTGGGACGCCTACGCTCACACCGGACGCAGTCCCCACAGTTTTGCCGAGTCTGCCAGCTTACCTGAGCAAACAGCCCCCTCGCAAGAGGAATGAACGAAAAAGTTAGCGCAATGACGAAGTCCCGCAACGAAAAAAGGCACGTGGGGAGGTTGCAGAGGTGACAGACGCTGACGAACCTGCAAACAGCAATGAAGTCTGTGCGGCCGCGACTGTCGCTGCTGTGATGGAACTCAAAACGCCTGGAAAACGCTGGACGCTACATTAACTTCACAACGCAGACGGAGTATGTTTTACTCCATGTTCCCTCGACTCGCTGTGGTAAAATTGATGCGACCGAGTTCTTCACGAGAATGAAGTCACTGATTGCTGTGATGACAGCAAGGTACACAGCCAAGGCTCTCAGACCTGACTCGGCAGGTGAGAAAAACATTAGGAAATGCTCAGTTTCCTGGGCGCCTGGGAGCGCCATGCAGATAAAAAGAAGTTTCTCGGCGAGTCTAGTGCTGAGGGCTTAAGAGTCACTTTAACAAGTACTCTAGAGCACGTTCGCTGTTTGCGTGAGCAAGTTGGGTTTCGATACTTGTTGACATCCAGGCTGAGCCAAAATAAAGTAGAAAACTTATCCGGGCTGGTGAGATTTTTATCCGGCCGCAACTCTCACCCGACGCCACAGCAGTTTATGCTCCCTCTCTCTCCTTTTATTGTTTTGCACACAGTGTTGCAGGCGAGAATGCAGAAGGCGATGTCATCAGTTCTCTTCTTGACATTGGAGACATGGAAGAAACCCCAAAGCAACAGCTGATCGACAAAATGAAGCTTTGCACGGAAAAGCAAGCGGGAACTTCATATTCATGTGACAGTGAATCTGTGGATGAGTACCGCGTCCAGAGAAGCGACTCAAGGCTGACTTATAAGTAATGACAGCCTCTTCCTTCCAAATGAAGAAGGGTGCCGCTTGCATGCTGCAGCATTTGTACGCCACAATGATCAGGGCGGTTTGATGTACCCGTCAGTCGAACTCTTCCGCTGTATCTCAAGGCTTGGAGATATTTTCACGAATTATTTTAGTGCACGAAAAGTTCACCGGGAGAGCGTGATGGACATCCCGCACATGATTCATTGTGCCGCTTCCTTGAATGTGAGATGCGGAGCTCACGCAGAAAGTCTAGCTCCTCGCATAGTCAGCTTTTATGTTACCCCACGACTTCATTTTTTTTATCAAAGGCTTGAACAAAGCAAACGTGTTGTCAAAGAGAAAGGCAGCACAACACCTCAAGCTAAGAACTTAGCTGTAATTATACGCTGCTTGCTTTGTACATTAAAGCTTCAAGAATAATTTTTGTGCAAATGAAAAACGCGTGCAATAAAATTGCTGGGTCATTAGGAGTGCTTTCGAGTTCGTTTTTTTTCTTTTGCGCATTGTCTGCTTTCGTGTCTGATTTTTGATAGCTTATATCGCATACGACGTGTTTTTTCGTGATCACGAACATGGATTTTTGATATCACGAATAACAACTGTTTTACAAAACTTGGTACTCGCGAAATAGCCACATTACCTGGAATGGTCCATTACGGGCAAAAATAGAAAAAGTTGCAGCGCATCGACTGGCTTTCGTCTGCTACTAGCTTTTCTTGCTGAGAGGCCCGAAATCATGCATAAAGTTGTCGAGAAGACTTTGTTAACAGTACATTTACAGGCTTTATGCAGAATCAGGTTTCTAGCAGAGCAGATTTACCTTTGCTGATGCTTCCGATGGCATCATTCCGTTTCATAAGCACTAGTTTTATGCACTGCACGTGACGATCTTGTTTTTTCAAGGTTCATGTACTGATTAAAAAGTATAGCATCAAGAAACTTAGATGCTTTCTTAAGGCGTAATCAGGCTCACCATAGAGGTAAATGGTGACATTTTAGTGAGTTATATGTGGGAGGTCTGTGTACATAACATCACAGTAATCTTGCATTGATGTAGCTTCATTTGTGTAACGATTGAAACTTCTTTTTCTGTTCAAAATTTCTGCCAAGCAAACAAGTTCCAACAGCAGGATTGGCCCTTGGGTAAAGCAGGTGGTAAGAGTGAGCTTATTCACAAGCCCTTCAAGAGCACCCACTGAAGGAAGTAGTACTTATAGGGCAAAACTTCCAGTGCACTAAGAAGGGCAAGGGAGGACGATGCAATTTAACATTTCAGGAGGGTATCTTCTGGACATCATCCTTCTCTAGCAACAAGCTTGTATGGCCAATGTTTAGCAGATATGTTGCTTCTCTATTGAAAGATGATCCACCATATACCTTTTGAGAGTCTCCTCACCACAAGCCCTTACATTAGCGTAAAAATATTCTTTTCCTCAGTGCCTTTTTTTTGTCTCAAACAGTTGTCTCAAGCAACAATATGCACATTGTGACAGTCTAGCTGGTGCCCACAGAGATGTCTTCAGCCATCGCCATGTATACTCCACTCAAAATGTAAGACACTGTAAAATGATAGTCCAGTGTGCGTGTATGGGACCTTGAACATGTAAGCAGTGACCACTGCTCTTGTGTTCTCTGCCCTGGCGCATGCTTGTCGCACACCTGTTCAAGATTGTGACAGAAAAATCAGTTCTGGCAATGCTGTCTCAGAGGTAAGACTGTGTACACCCAAACAAACAACATGGTGGAGCAAGCAGAGGTTCATATCAAACGTAGTAACGAACTGGTAACACCATGGTGATATAGGTACGCTTGCATTAATTTATTACATTAATTTATTGGGGCAGACATTGCACCGCTAAGCCCAGCTGTGATCTCTTTTCATTATTGTGTACAAAGTTTTCCCATTGGTCGCAGCACAGGAAGAAAAATTTATTTGTGGGAGCACCATATTTTAATCTTGCATGACTCTAATGAAGCACTGTGTGAACAGATATATTGAAAATGTCAGTACTTCGTGTCCTGAAAATGGTGAACTGGTTGTCACATTTAGCATGTGATCCTGCAGGAGCTTTAGCATATACTCTAAGGTTATTTTGCATCAACAATGCCACATACAATAGTTGCACAATGGTTGTTAATGGGCGATTGGGTGCATAGCTTCAGGGAGGTAATTAAGCTAAGGCGAAAAATTCTAGATGCCTAAGCACCACAGGAAAAATGAAAAAGCACAGGGAAAGAGCGTCTTATGCAGCTGAATTACAGAAAATATTTACACCGCACCACAAAATCGCATCGTCTATAATTTCACCTAAGAATGTTATACCAACCTGCCCAGCAACAAGTAATAAAGAGCAGAATGACACTTGCATAAGACAAGAAACACAGGACGCGAGTTAACTGCCAGCTATCTTTATTTGTGGCTTTGGTGGAAAATATATAAGGAAACAGACACACGTGCAGTGTGACAGTGTGCAATGTTACAGTCATCAAAAAACATCACATAACATCGCCTGCTTGAGAAACTTTCCTGGTTTTCGAAGTTTCAACAGATGTGTCACTAATAAATACGGCACTTCTTCTCCAGCTTGAACCGCTTCCAACATTCCACATCTATCAGGACTGCTGCCTGTGATCGTTGTCTGGTATTTATCCCGGACTGACAAGCCCTAATACTAGCGCAACAATCAGCCAGATTTGTCTATCTACCCTTAACAGCCTTTAGGTCGACGTCTAACAACACCTGATCCACTCTTCTAGTGGCCATAGTTTATACGTGTCATTATATCATTCATTTAGCTGCTCAACCATACTTTCATTCATTCATTCAGTTCATATTTCTTGAAAATAGAGATATGTGAACCCTATAACTGCTTTGCAATAAACAAATGAAGTACAGGTATAACACTTGCTATGATGGCTTGATTAAAAAATTATTTCACGATGATGGCTCAGAACCTTTCTTTAGAAAACATGTAAAGCCCACATGGACAAGTATCTGTCCAGAAAAATTCTGAAAGTGCCAAATTCAAAGGGTGTGCAAATATTTTACGATTTCACATACCAAATTGAATGCTGTTCTATTTGATTCAGTCGCTGTTATTCGTAGAACTAAATATTTTTATAGTTTAAAAATATTTAAAATGTTAAGTGCACAGAAATAAATAGAAAATGTGTAAAAGTTTTCTAGTGCCCTTAAAAGCATCGAAGGCCCACAAGTGTCCAACAGGCCAAAAGACAACGGTAAAGCTTGATCATAGGCAGTTCATAGTGCCAAGGTCCACATGACCTAATTTTAAAGTAAATGTTTATGACTGACCTTGTCAAATGTGTTAGAAAATTCTAAAATAATTCAGTGTATGAATCAATGCATCAATAGAATGGCACAATTTATGAGTAAATAAGTGGAGTCTAACTTTGAAGCGTATTTTTAAATCTATTTTGCATAGTGTTGTATGAACTTTAGGGCGATGTAGATGTACTGAACTGCTGAATAAGCTTTGTTAGAAAATAGTAATAGTAGTGGTATTACAACGTATGTGCAAGTTAAAATGAGAAAAAAATAATAAATTTGTTGAATCCCACAAAAAAAGAAAATTAAAAAAAATCACAGCATCTTCAAGGAGTTATTGATGATGAGTGGGGTGAAGCGTCCGTCCGTGCATGCGTCTATGCGTCCGATCCCGTTCGAGAATGCAGATGGCGCATAGGTAACAACGATGAGACGCGTGCATAGGAAGCCGAGCGCAAGCGCCTTTAACGTGCCCGCCACTCTGCTTCGTTCATGCCCCACCACCAATCCACTACGTATGGTGACTGTCCAGGAGACTGAGAAATCCACTCGTTCTATGCATACCTAGGCACAGTCCCCCATGCAGCCCATCGGAGAGTAGGGGTTCAGCGCCATCTAGTTATCTTTACCCAACTGCAGTTTTTATGTAATTCTTAATAAAGCGCTGTCTATTATACTTTTTGGCAAATACTGCCTTCTTTTCTTTCTCGTCTCTTCTCTCGGTTACGCGTGACACTTGCACCATATCTAAGGACACAGTGAAAGATGAGGCATCAGTACCAAAAGGACTTAGTTGGTTTGCATTCTTTTGTGATTTAGTGTAACTATTAATATTTATAGCAATTTGTTTTAGAAGTGTATTTATTAAGTGTTTGTGAGTGCCTGTAATGTGTTGACTTAAAATTGAAAAAAATTTGTTTTGACGTGTCGATGTTTATGTCACCATGAATTAATTGAAACAAAAACTTTAGTCTTGCTATTTTCGCCCCACCTTGTAGTGTTAATAGACCTGCTTTGGTTTGCAACTCAGTAGGAGAATTCGTTAGGCTGCATTTGTTATAAATAAACCTCACTGCCGTCCTGTGCACCCCCTTTAAATCCTCGTGATTAGTTACATTGTATAAAGAAACAAACAATACTATTACAATTATATTGGTAATATAATCATTAATAATTTTATATTATAATATTATTATTACTACTCTAATATATTATTATTGCATCGACAACATTGCACTTGTTTTGCATTTTACCTAATAAATCTGTGTTCCACTCTTACACTGTTCAAAGCAGTATTTATAATGCCCTTACATAGACCTGCTTATTTTAACTGCATTCAATGGACTCAAATATATCAGCCAGTCCTGTGATTGTCCTCGGCACATTCTGTCAGGACATCCTGAGGATGTTTTGGGTTTTTGAAGGAGGTACGTACTAGGGAATGACTGATGCACGGTTAACTGTTCTTCATGCAGCATTACTTTATCTCCAAAACATCAGGAGATGGCAGTATGATGCAGAGCAGTTAGACTTTTTCAGAGTAGCTTTATGCCTTTCTATAAATTGCAGCGCCATGTCCTCCTCTGGCAGAGAGGTGCAAAGCAATATGAGGGAAGGGAGTGCCAGCCCCTTTACACATCGATGCAGCACACAGCAATATTTGGTTGTGCATATGTCCTGTGCTTTACGCAAACTGTTTTTTAGTTGTTTGCACTGCTTGAAATACCCTGTGCCTTTTTCAAATGAAACTTGTACTGGCATACAATGAACTGTTGATATTGTCAGCTTTAGATGTACAAAAAAACAATCATGAAGGCAGTGAGCACTTATCACTTATTTGCCTCATACTACAAGTATTCTGGGATGAAGTGAATGGCCATAAGTAAGAGGGTGATGATGATTATATTAGTGATAATAATAATAATAATAATAATTCACACCAACTGGTTTCATTACAAGAAATGATTCCAGCTTATTCCATTTCCAGGCCAACTGGATCCATTTTCAATCTGGAGTGGTTTTTGCTGGGACCAACTAGAACATCTTGCTAACCTGTTGGCTTCCACTTGGTCCCAGCTGTATACAGCCATGGTTCCAGTTAAAGTGAACTGAAACCGTGGAGTATTTTCACCTGGAACGGCAAGAGTGTAGAAATTGATGTATCGAAAGATAAAAAAACAAAGAGAAAAGATAAAGAAGAGAAAATAACAAAAAAATTGAGCTCTCAATAAGAAAAAGAGAGGAAAAAAGAGAAAGAAGGAGGCACACGCACACCGAACTTCTTTCACCCCCATTTTTGAGGGCTCCTCGTTTTTCTCCCTATGCATCACTTTTAAAAGCACTATTACCTGGCTAAATTTTCGCTCCTATGCACAGATCGACTGAATTGATGGCGCCCTCAGATTTAGCCTAATTGCTCGTTGTCACATCTTGTCCCAAAATTCTCATGCCTGTTGTGCCAGAAAACAGCTTTACCATGCTAATCACTATCGTGCGGGTGAGGAACTAGATCGTGCACAGATCATAATGTCAGCTTGATCACACGAAGCAACGGTAATAACTTAGTAGTACGCCATGCATAATAGAAGCGTTCTGTGGGCCCTTAAGTTTTGTCATGTTAACTGCAGAAGTAGAAGATGTGCTTTGCCAGCATATTCTTCAACTATGAGCCATGCAGTACAGCTGTGTTTTGTATGAATATAAAAGAGAATACCGCTTGAAATGTTAAGTACACTGACTATATGATTCAAAATATGGTAATCGGCATTCCTAAGAGTTACATTTTCTTGTAGAAAACTGACACATACCTATGTCAAGATTCGTGCTGAAAGTACGTCTTGCCGAAGGATATTTTTGAAAAATTCAGCAGATTCCACGTAGCTTAGGAATCGATGTTATGCAAAGCATCTGGAGGCATGCTTAGCATGACCATGTTGTAACTTTTTTATAGTGGCACGTCATAAAATTACGCCAAATATACGTCCAAATGTTGCACGCACAGACATACATTGAAGCGTTCCAAGTGTTTAGATAACCAGTTGTTTGTACTTGTGCGATGATGCAAACATGAACTTGAGCAATAGGAACAGCAGAAGCAATAAGCTGATATGAAGCGCTGGTGCTAGCGAGGACGGTAGCCCTGGACGCTGCTACATAGGTCAACTTCAGCGCATGCACCTCGCAACAATTGACGTTAACCTGACGTCACAGCTGTATCATAGGCGTACATATGTAATATTTATAAAATTGGATAGTCGGCACGGCAACGCTTGCAACCACAATTGACATTTCATGGGCATATTAAGGTATTAAGCTATTTGAAAAGTAGGTCCGAGTTCTGGCGTGGCTTTGTGGTAAAATATGCTTGATTGCCACGCACAATGCTTGGGTTAAATTACTGCTGGGACCTCGACATTTATTCTTGGCATTCGTAGGGTCAGCGCTGCTGATGTGAGGCTTTTTAGATGCGAAGCATCTGTTTGACTCACGTGTGTAACGCTGTACGTACGTCCGTGTGAATGCACCCCGGCACGTTTTCCTTGCCGCAGGTATTGGAGCAGTGCCAAGTAGGTCAAGTCGCAGCTGCACGTTAACGTCTCACCCGCAGCAGCTGCCGGCTCTTCCACGCACTCGCAACAAAAATCTCTCTTGCTTCACCCTTTTCACCGCCCGCAACGCTCGACCGCATGTCAAGTAGAAACACTCTTTAAACTCGTGATCTACGATGAAACGTACACGAAGCCCAACCCGCCTCCCATGTTTTTGCGTTTCAAAGAAATGTTTACCTGAGTAAATGTTACACTGAGTTTCGCTTCAAGCCGTTCTTCCAGCACCCACGTCGACGCCCGTTTCAACTGGGTCAACACCGTGCGCACCACTGCTGCTTCGCATCCCAGCAGGGTTCACTTCGGGAAATGGCTCATAACTTCGTAATGCTCACGCGTCAAAATTTTCCATGTGTGTTCTCGTCATTCTTGGGTAGATGCGAAAAAAAATAAGTGTCAATTACTTGTGGCACATACCCGCCCGCGGGTATGTGTCACTATTTGGCAGGAAGTATTTGACGACGCACGTGACAGGATTGTCACCTTAATCATACCTTAACCAGCGCGTCGTATTCTTCAAACTATGGAACCCTCCCATACTAATTTTGGTTCACGCGAAGTTAAGCAGGTGATGACGAGAGCACCCAGACGTAAGTGGCTGGCTGGCTGGCTTAGGGTGGCTAGAATGGGGAGGTGTGATGACCGGCCTCCGGAGGCTGGCCCAAAAGCGCGTTCCTGCCGCGCGGTGGCGCTGCCGGTGGGGGTGCTTTGTGTGGGTGCGGTGGGGGTGCTGCGGTGGGAGAAGCGGTGGTTGGAGAGGTCGGACGTGTTTTTGGAGAGCTCCGGAATGACAGCTACAGATAAGTGTTTTTGCATGTTTCCAGCTTGCCTCTGTATGTAGCGTTATGAGAATGTAAGGCGCTAGCGTAAAGCTTGATTAGGTCTATTACGATGTACGTTTTTTTTAGTATTTTGTACTGTGTCTTTTTTTCTCCAGCCACCACGTGGCTGAGGTCTGCGCGTAGACCGACCACGTGCATGCGCAGGTGCTGTGAAGTGTAGCGTATTTATTTATTATTGTGGTTCTTTTTGGCTTAGACCAGTGTATTTTAGTACAGTTTTCTAACACGTGGGCATCGGTAAACTGAGCTAGCCATGGTCAAAAAGACCGTAAAGTGTTCAGAGTGCGGGGTAGGGTGGAGGTGGAAGTTAGTGCGGAGGAGAAAGCAGAAGATGACGCCAAGTGTAGACAGTGCGAGTTCGAGGAGAAAATGAAAAATATGATGGCGGCCCAGAGTGGGCTCATGGAGAAAATCGCAGAGCTGGAGAATGCATTGGCGAAGGAGCGAGAGAAAACGTCAGCCATGGAAGAAAGGCTCCGGGCAGCCGAGAAGGGCCTATCGAAGGTCGTGAAAGGGAACGAAGACGCAGGTGACGGCGGAAGCATTATGGCGACGACCCCCCGTGCGGGAGAGATGAAGGAAACCGGCATGACAAAGGCAGATACATTGGCCACAGGGCCCAGCTACCGGGAAGTAGTTTTGAGGGAGGGAGGGAGCAAACCAGCAGCCGTGACTCACGCTAGTCACCTAGTCAGCAGCCAGGTGCAGGTTTCAGAAGGAATGTCTGAACAGGTCATCATCGCCGGTGACTCAAATTTAGTCCGATGCGCAGCGGCAATCAAAGAAAGGGTGAAAGGCGACAAGAGAGTTGCGATAGGGACGTTCCCAGGACAAACGCTGGGGACAGTAATGAGTCAAGCGGGTGAACAACTCGCAGCTAAAGCTAACAATCGTAACCTCGTTGTAATTGCGGGAGGGCTAAATGACGTCCTGAAAAAAGAATCGTCAGGACTAGCGACGACCTTGGCGAAAGGGGTGGATGACATGCGCGCCGTGTCCCCCCAGGTGCAAATTGTAGTATGCACAGTACCGGAAGTACCAGTACGCAACGTCAACCTGCAAAGAGCGGTTGTCGACGCAAACAAAGAGATATGGCGAATTAGTCGAGAGAAGGGTTTCGAGGTAGTGGATTTAAACAGGGATGTGCACAGGTGGGGTGGATTCCAAAGAGACAAGATTCATTTCGATAAGAGGCTTGGACACGAGGTGGGCTGGCGACTGGCAGGACGCGCAGTAGCTTTTTTGGGGGGCTCACGGGCCCTTCGGAGTCCGGGGTAGCTCGTAACAGGGAATACAACCAGGAGGACGCTTTGACAGGTAGAATTGCGAAAAACCAGAAAAAAGGTAAAAGAAAAAGAAAAAAGGCGCGTGTTGCAATTAGTTACATAAACATGCAGGGTGGCAGAAAGAAGGCAAAATGGTTAGAGATTGAGGAGCAGTTAAACAAAGAACAGATAGGCGTGTATGCGGTTACAGAAACACACCTTAGAGACTTGGAAGAGCCACCACATATTGAAAATTATGTTTGGGAAGGGTGTAACAGGACCATATCGGAAAGGAAAGGTGGGGGTGTAGGAATGCTAATTCATCGCGGAGCCAAATGGGTTAGAGTGAAACAGACGTGTTCAGAGCACCTCTGGGTTCTGGGCACAGTAGGTGGAAAGGAAACGTGGCTAGGGGTAGTCTACTTGTGGACGGGGAATAACTGCAGAGAAAAGAATCAGGAGATAGTGGATTGCATGAGTGCGGATATTAAGGAATTTGGTAATGGGGCCGAAATCATCCTTCTAGGGGACATGAATGCCCACATACATGACCTTGACGGATATTCAGACACCAATGGGAAGTTATTACTAGATCTTTGCGAGCAACATAGTCTGGAGATAGTTAACACGGGGCCTAAATGTGACGGCCAGATCACATGGGAAGTCGGAAACAAGCAATCAAGTATTGATTATTGTCTCATGACTGAAGAAATTTACCACAAACTGACAGAAATGAGGATAGACGAGGAAGGCATTAACAGCTTGGGTAGTGATCATAAACGAATAACATTACAAATGGGATACGAAACTGAAAATATGAGCATGGAATCAAAGTCTGGCAGCTCGTATTTAAATGACAAACAAATAATAAATATAGCCGCAAGAGTCGAGGAAGAAGTAGGCGAAATACCAGGCAAGGACTGGGAGTATAGTGAGCTGTTACATCTAATGACGAAGGAGATAGGGAAAGAGAAGAAAACTGTTTGCTGGAAAGGAAAAAGGAAGCCAAAAAGTTGGTGGAACAAGGAAATCCGGGAGGCGATCGAGAAGCGACGCGAAGCATCACGGGAGCATAGAAAGGCAAAAAAGGAGAAGCGGCCGCAGGACGAAGTCAAAAAAATATGGGAAATATATTTAGAGAAAAAATCCCTTGTACAGAAATTGGTAGAGGCAAAAATTAAAGGTGAAAGTGAACGCTGGATGACAGAGATACACGAAAAAAAGGAGGCCGCGCCTAGGATTTTTTGGAGCCACATAAAGGCGCTAGGTAGGAAGTCTGTCACAACGCAACAACATATTCTAGATGAAGGAGGAAACCAATTGGAAGGGTACGAAGCGCTAGGTTACATCCAAAAGGTAACAGCCGATTCGTTTCAAAAGAGCGTCCAGGGGATCTCCCCGGTGAGTAAAAGTGTGGCGGAGAAAGCAACAGAGGAAGAGCTAGTACTTGATAATTTCAACTGGAAAAAGGCCGAAGGAAAAATTCCAAAGCGCACTGCCGCGGGTTTAGATGGGATTCCCGTTAGCCTCATTAACGAACTAGGACATAACACTAAAGAAGCATTGTTAAAAGCAGTAGAAAAAAGCTTAAAGGACGGACAAATACCGGACAGTTGGCGACAAAGTAGAATGAACTTAATCTATAAAGGCAAGGGAGAAAAGGACAAGATTCGCTCGTATAGACCACTAACCATTACATCGGTACTATACAGGTTGGCGATGCAAGCAGTAAAAATGAAAATAGAAACATGGGCCGAACATAACGATATTTTGGGAGAACTTCAGAACGGATTTCGAGTCGACAGGCGGTTAGACGATAACCTGTTTGTTCTCACTCAGTGTATAGAAATATCTAAAATAGAGAATAGGCCCTTGTACGTGGCTTTTCTAGACATCACTGGGGCATACGACAACGTTAATCAGGAAATTTTGTGGGATATATTGAAAGGAATGGGCATGGGCGACGACTGTATACAGCTTTTGAGGGAGATATACCGAGAAAATACAGTTTGCATAGAGTGGGAAGGAATGCGTAGCAAAGAGAACGTTGAGGTTAGCAAGGGTCTGAGACAGGGATGTCCTTTGTCCCCGCTGTTATTCATGCTGTACATGGTGAGTATGGAAAAAGCGCTAGAAGGTAGCAACATTGGTTTTAATCTGTCACACAAACAGGGCGGCATGATGATTGAGCAGAAGCTTCCAGGTTTATTTTATGCGGACGATATCGTCTTATTTGCGGACAGTCGAGATGATATACAGCAGCTGGCGAATATATGCGGAAGGGAAGGTGAAGCTCTTGGACTAGGATTCAGTGTAACGAAGTGTGGATTGATGGTATTCAATGATCCCTGTGATCAGACGGTGTCCATACAAGGCCAAGAAATACCGAGGGTAAGTGAATACAAGTACCTTGGAGTATGGGTAAATGAGAGTGATAGATACATGGAGGTACAGGAAAAAGCCTCGGCAGCAAAAGGAAAGAGGAATGCGGCAATAATGAAGCACAGAGCGTTGTGGGGATACAATAGGTATGAGGTGCTTCGAGGTCTGTGGAAGGGTGTAATGGTTCCAGGGCTTACTTTTGGGAACTCAGTGGTGTGCATGAGGGCAGAGGTGCAATCGGGAATGGATGTAAATCAAAGGACTGTGGGACGCCTCGCGTTGGGTGCTCACGGGAAGACGACAAACGAGGCTGTAAAGGGCGATATGGGGTGGGCAGGTTTTGAGGCGAGGGAAGCGCAGAGCAAAATAAGGTTCGAAGAAAGGCTAAGAAATATGAAGGAGAGTAGATGGGCAGAGAAGGTGTTCCGGTATTTGTATAGGAAGAGCGTGGACACACAGTGGAGAAAAAGAACTAGAAGACTCACTAGTAAATATACGGCTGGTATTGTAAGCCATATGTCAACAAAGAGCGTTAAGGGAAAAGTCAGGGAGGCGGAGAGGATTTACTGGATGGCAGCTATGGAGAAAAAACCGGCTTTGAGTAACTACCGAAAGGGCAAAAATGAAATAAGGAGAAGGCATTTTACGATAATTCAAGGGGAAGCGCTTTACTGTTTGAAGCGAGATCGGGTTGCCTTAGAACGCGTAGTTATAAAGCAAGATTCAGTAAAGAAGAAGAACAATGCACATGCTGCGGGAAAGATAAGGAAACGGCGGAGCATGTTCTGATTGAATGTGGAGATATCCACCCAGGTGTACGTTTGGGCACGAGCCTACAGGAATCCTTGGGTTTTAGGGACAACAATGGAAAGCTGAACACACCCGCGATTGAAATAAGTAAGAGACGGTTAGAGTATTGGTGGCAGAAAATTAGAGAGAAAGGACAAAAATAAATATTGGAAAAATAAAATATGGACAGTGTGCCGTAAATGGCAGAGAACTTAAGCTGAAAATTTACCTTTTTTTCCATTAAGATAGAATTTATCGAAGTAAGAGGCATTAGGCCAACATAAAAAAAGAAAAAAGGTTTTTTTTTTTTTGTCGAGCCTGGTGGCATACTTGTCACCAACCCGTTATAAAGGGGACGCTCATAGCATCCATCCATCCATCCATCCTGTGCTTTTCTCGCGTCGTCTACTTGCCTCTGGGCGGGTAAATGATTCGACCACGCTCAGGTTTACCGCTGTAGTCTTTTCAATTGTGTTGTTGACTCCGAGAAACTTGCACGTGTAATCTACAAGCGCAAACCACGCAGCCGATACAGAGCGTGGGTTTCGCGGCCACTTCTTGTGAGGTGGGTGCACTTGTCACACGAAAAATAGTTTAGAGGAATCTCTCCCGCAGACCAGCAGGTGGCAACAGCCCTGCGTGTGTCGCTCGCAGATTTGTTATACATTTTCGATTGCAATAGTACTTTAAAGCGTGGAAGTCAATGCAGTTTTTATGCAGTGCGGCAGAAGAATGCAATAAAGTACAAGACTACAAGCCTGGTGGCTTGATATAAGTTTATTGGAAACAGTACATTAAAACATTACATAACACAGGGTTTCACCTTCTTGGCTTTATTCTGCACAGCATGCTGGTTTAGCCCTTTCAGCAGAAAATGGACACGCGCAATGCTGTAGAACCTGACAACCGATGTTGTTAAAGAAGCTGAATGCTCACTGCAGCCAATTTGTGGCACATTGGCTGCTAGGTGCAAAAAATCCTTCACTACTTTGGTGTGCAAGCGCGTGGTGCTAAATGCACGAGTCTATCCTCAAGGGTTTTGATTAGACTGTATGGACGGTAAAGAAGACCCCCGATGTCCCACTTTTTACACGCTTCTGCTGGCAATTTGCCCGTCACACTATCTCGTGTCACGAGGCAGGCATCCTTGCAAGCTTCGCATTGGGTTGAGAAGATCCGCTTCCTGGCTACATATCCTGCAATATAATAGGTGAGGCGGTCATCACTGCGTTCTTAAACGTAGTCAGCGTGGTCAATCGCAACCTCTGCTGCTTCGACAGGTAGTGTAACGTCGTCACAAGCTGGTGCTTCATTTTCAGACGGGCAGGTCCCGTAACAATATATATATATATATATATATATATATATATATATATATATATATATATATATATATATATATATATATATTGTTACGGGAAAGATTTATTCACCGAGAGCTGGCCTTGCTGACGGCTTCGAGAGCGCCCAGTCAAGCAGGCCAACGGGAGAAGCTTCAGAGTCCAACTCACTACAACCACGTTGTCGTCTTCTTCATTTGGGTGCCAATTCAGCTGTGTCGGTGCGACAGTTCCATACACGTATCATCACCCCGGCCCGTAAGGCACCGTCTCGGTGCCTGTTAAGTGAGCGAGTCGGCGTTGTAGGGCTTGAGACGAGAAACGTGGACCACTTCCGTTCTGGGAGCAGCAGCTGATGAGTTTGTGGTAGCGGCAATCTCGTAGGTCACAGGTGTGACTTGACGAATGACTTGGTAGGGCCCAGCGTATCGCGATAATAGTTTCTCGCAGAGGCCAACACGTCGAGATGGGAGCCACAGGAGAACAAGAGATCCCGCAGAAAAAACGGCATCTCTATGTCGACGGTCATAAAGAGACTTCTGTGCTGTCTGCGACGACGATAACCGAGCACGCGCTACCGCACGTGCCGTGAGGGCACGGTTGATTGCATCCTGAGCGTACGAGGTGGAGGATGGGTGGTCTGATGAAAGCAATGTGTCGAAGGGCAGTAAGGGATGACGTCCGTAGAGTAGATAAAAAGGGGAGTAGCCCGCTGTTTCATGGCGCGACGAGTTATAGGCGAAGGTTACGAACGGAAGAGCTATGTCCCAATCGGTGTGGTTGGTAGATACGTACATGGAAAGCATGTCCGTCAATGTGCGGTTTAGTCGCTCCGTAAGGCCGTTAGTCTGAGGGTGGTAAGATGTGGTGAAGTTGTGACGGGTAGCACAAGATCGGAGTAGATAATCAACCACGCGAGATAGAAAGTAGCGACCACGGTCTGTGAGCAGGTGAGTCGGAGCGCCGTGTTGGAGAATAATGTCGTACAGCAGGAAGTCGGCAACGTCGGTTGCGCAGCTGGTTGGTAGCGCTCGAGTGATTGCATACCAAGTGGCATAGTCTGTGGCCACTGCAATCCATTTATTTCCACTTGTAGAAGTAGGAAAAGGGCCTAGCAAGTCCAACCCCACTCGATAAAATGGCTCGGCTGGAACTTCAATAGGTTGAAGTAGACCGGCAGGGGGAGTCGTAGGCTTCTTTCGGCGCTGGCAGAGGTCACAAGATGTGACGTAACGGCGAACAGAGCGGTACAGACCCTTCCAGAATACTCGTCGTCGAATGCGGTCGTAAGTTCTGGAGACTCCTAGATGTCCAGAAGTTGGAGCGTCGTGGAATTGTCGCAGAACATCCTTTCGCAGGTGATGCGGTACGACGAGTAAAAGTTCGGCGCCGTCGGGGTGTAAGTTGCGGCGGTACAAAACATTGTCTTGAAGCAGGTATCTGCTAAGAGAAGGATCAGCATAACGCGATTGAAGGTGGTCAATGATGGTGAGCAGCGATGGATCTTGGCGCTGTTCGTCAGCCACGTTCAGAAAGTCAGTGACGGGTAAAACGCAGGCATCAGATTCCAAATCAGTGGAGCTAGGTGGATCAACAGGGTGCCGGGATAAGCAGTCAGCATCGCTGTGCAGCTTTCCAGATTTGTAAACAACCGAGAACGTGTATTCCTGTAATCGAAGTGCCCATCGGCCGAGTCTTCCTGTAGGGTCCTTAAGCGTCGACAGCCAGCAAAGCGCATGATGGTCCGTGATGACTGCGAACGGACGTCCGTATAAGTACGGACGGAATTTCGCAATAGCCCAAACGAGGGCTAAGCATTCCCGCTCAGTGATAGAATAATTTTGTTCCGCTTGCGACAAAAGACGGCTAGCGTAGGCTATCACACGGTTGGTGCCATTCTGTATCTGAGCGAGTATAGCACCAATGCCATGGCCGCTTGCATCGGTGCGAAGCTCTGTTCGAGCCGCTGGATCGAAATGAGCCAACACAGGTGGTGATGTGAGGGCGGTAATTAGCGACGCGAAGGAATGTTCTTGGTCCCTTCCCCAAGAAAATGCCACACTCTTTTTGAGGAGATCCGTGAGGGGCCTAGCAATATCCGCGAAATTGAACACAAAGCGGCGGAAGTATGAGCAGAGCCCAATAAAACTGCGAAGTTCTTGTGTGGAATGCGGAACCGGGAATTCTCGGACTGCACGGACTTTGTCAGGGTCGGGTTCAACACCAGTGGCGTCAACAAGGTGGCCGAGTAGTTTAATCTGCCGACGTCCAAATGAGCATTTCGACGAATTGAGTTGGAGACCAGCGCAACGAAAAACGTCAAGAATTGCCGAGAGACGAGACAGGTGGCTTTCGAAGGAGGGCGAGAAAATTATTACATCATCCAGATAGCAGAGGCAGGTCGACCATTTGAAACCGCGAAGAAGAGAGTCCATCCATACGTTCAAAAGTAGCCGGGCCATTGCACAAACCAAAAGGCATGACCTTGAATTGGTAAAGGCCGTCGGGTGTGATGAATGCCGTCTTCTCGCGGTCGCGGTCGTCGACCGAAATTTGCCAGTATCCGGATCGAAGGTCAAGGGACGAGAAATAGTTGGCGCCGTAGAGGCAGTCGAGCGCATCATCGATTCGAGGTAAAGGATAAACGTCCTTCTTGGTGATCCGATTCAGGTGGCGATAGTCGACGCAAAAACGCCAGGTGTTGTCCTTCTTTTTAACTAAGACCACAGGGGAGGCCCAAGGACTCGATGACGGCTCAATGACGTCTTTACTGAGCATTTTCTCGACCTCCGTCTGTATTACTTTGCGCTCCACACGTGACACGCGATAAGGGCGTTTGTGAAGTGGACTGGCGTCGCCGGTGTCGATGCGGTGGGTTACGGCAGTTGTGCGGCCCAGGGGACGGTCGTCAACGTCAAAGATATCCAGGTAAGAAAATAGAACACCCCGGAGCGCCGCAACTTGGGAAGGTAAGAGGTCACTGGATATCATTTTGTCAAGAAACGCCTTATTTTGCGACGTGATGACAGGTTTCGTCATGGTCTTAGTGTCAGGTGTAAAAGAACAAATCGAACATTCATCAAGGGTGGAAAGATCGGCTAAAGTGATGCCTTGGGGAAGCACTTGGGTCGACGTAGAGAAGTTCAGGACTGGAAGTAGCACCGTGTTGTTAGCAACAACCACTATAGTATGTGGTAGTGCGATGTGGTGCGTAAGAGTCAAATCAATGAGGGGAGCTACCAGATAGTCTCCATCAGGAACGGACGGGAAGGGCGACGGAGGAATATACATAGCAGCCTGGGGCGGTAGCCGTAGAGACTCCACGGATCGTAGCCGAGTGCGACTCGGAGGAGTGAAATCGGAGCACAAAGGCAATTCGAGCCGTAAGGTACCGGTAGAACAATCGATGAGGGCGGAGTGGGCGGTTAAGAAGTCAATTCCAAGGATGACGTCGTGTGGGCAAGCATCGAGGACTGCGAAGAGAACGGAAGTGTGGTGGCCAGCAACAGTAACGCGGGCAGTGCACATACCAAGCACCGATGTTCGACTTCCGTTGGCAACTCGAACAGTAGAGAACATGGCTGGTGTGAGAACCTTTTTCAGGCGAGATCGAAGCGTAGAACTCATAACAGATACTTGGGCCCCAGTGTCAATTAGAGCAGTAACGGCGTGGCCATCAACGAACACCCGAAGTAAATTGCGTCTTGAATTTGTAGCCGGTTGAGGGTTTTCGTTCCGAGTCGTCAACGCAGCGCCACCTCCAGGAGCTGCACTCGTCAGTTTCCCGGGGAATGGGCAGAATAAGCCGGTGACGGAGAGCGGCGGCGTTGAGAGGAGCGTGACGGCCGACCCTGAGGTGACGGCGAGCGGCTGGATCAGTTTCTTTGGGCGACGACGTCAGCGTAGGACGGTTCGGAGCGTGGAAATGAACGGCGAGCTGAAGGGTCCAGAATATGGTCATCCGGAAAACCGGGTTGCGAATAGTGTCCGCGGTCCTGACGGCGATCTACATTACGAAAGCTTGGCCGGAAATACGACCTGTTGCGGCAATGGCGGGAGATGTGCCCAACTCGAGAGCAAGAAAAGCAGATTGGTCGATCATCATGCGTGCGCCACTCAGATGGATTTCGGTAGCGTGGTGGAAACCGAGGAGTCGAAGCTGCCGCAGCGACAAGAGGAGGAGAGTGGTGGTCAGCGTTGTGGACGGGAGTGCTCATGGGCTGCGGCATAAGTCTGGTGGGCTGGGGAACCTGGACGCCCAAGTTAGCAAACTCCTGACGTACGACGGCTTGAATAAGCGAGACTGTTGCCCAGTTGTCTTGCGCAGGGGGCTGATAGGAAGCGGGTGCCATGGCTTCCAGCTCCTGGCGAACAATCCTTGCGAGATTTGCAGGAGGGGCAAGTGAACGGGGTGCTGCAGAATCCTCGCAAGACGAAGTCGCAGCAGTGTTTGGTAGTCTCGCGATTTGGTGGGTGATTCGCCTGCTTTTAGCTTGCTCAAATCTCCGGCATTCAGATATGATGGAGTCGACAGTGGTGCAGTTCTTGCACATTAGTATGTTGAAAGCATCATCAGCAATGCCTTTCAACACGTTGCTGATCTTGTCCGCCTCGGACATGTTTTTGTCCGTCTTCCGGCACAGTGCCAGTACGTCTTGGATGTACGTGACGTACGACTCCGTCGATGATTGAACACGCGACGCGAGTTCCTGCCTGGCTGCCATCTGACGAGCAACTGACCGACCAAACAAATCGTGAAGCTTTTGCTTGCATGTGTCCCAGCTGGTTAATTCTTCTTCATGCGTCTCATACCAGGCGCGTGCCGTACCACGTAGGTAGAATAGAATATTTGCCAGCATAAGCGTTTCGTCCCACCTGTAGTGCTTGCTGACGCGCTCGAATAATGCGAGCCATTCTTCGACGTCCGTGCTGTCCGTCCCGGAAAACGTGCCAGGGTCGAGAAGATGGGGGGGAATCACAGGTGATGAAGCCGGCGCGGATGGCGAGGCCTGAGTGCCAGTTTCAGGCATCACGGCTGGAAAAAGCTGGCGTCCACTGCGGAGTTCCAGAGCCGGGTTGTGTGAAGACCCAGCACCTTCCACCAAAAGATGTTACGGGAAAGATTTATTCACCGAGAGCTGGTCTTGCTAACGGCTTCGAGAGCGCCCAGTCAAGCAGGCCAACGGGAGAAGCTTCAGAGTCCAACCCACTACAACCACGTTGTCGTCTTCTTCATTTGGGTGCCAATTCAGCTGTGTCGGTGCGACAGTTCCATACACGTATCAATATATATAAGAAAAGAAGCTGGTACACGTACGAAAAAGCAAGCAGTTCTTTTATAGATTTACGTTTTGGCCGTGCCACGGCCGGAACTTCAGGTTCCCTCATGCGGATAAAATTTAAAGAAAAAACCATAAATTTCACAAAATGTTCCTTTTTGTCTATATTCAGATGCAATTTGCATCTAGCGGTGGTTGAATTGAAAGTCGCCTTTATATTTAAATCAAAAGCAAATAAGCACTTCTTTTCAAATGCCAAAGCCGATCATTAAATTTTTTGTTTTAAGGAAGAAAATAATTTGGAACTTTCCTATTGACAACAATGTGGAATTTCCAAGTGGCAGCTCTCAGATGACCAAATGGAAAGATGGGCTCCAATGGGAAAGTTCGAAAAATTACTTTCTGCCATAAAACACAAAAATGTAAATATGAAATTTGTATATAAAAATAACTGGTTATTTGCTTTTGATTTAAGTACCAAGGTTACCTATTTATAGCACCAGAAAACGCAAATTGAGTTTCAATATGGACAAAAAAGACGACTTAAGAAACGTGATTTTTTCTCGTCTATCTATCTATCTATTTATCTATTATCTATCTATCTATCTATCCATCCATCTATCTATCTATCTATCTACCTATCTATCTATCCGCTTACGTCTGGGTGCTCTCGTCATCACCTCCTTAACTTCGCGTGAACCAAAATTAGTATGGGAGGGTTCCATAGTTTGACGAATACGACGCGCTGGTTAAGGTATGAGTAAGGTGACAATCCTGTCACGTGCGTCGTCAAATACTTCCTGCCAAATAGTGACACATACCCGCGGGCGGGTATGTGCCACAAGTAATTGACACTTATTTTTTTTCGCATCTACCCAAGAATGACGAGAACACACATGAAAATTTTGACGCGTGAGCATTACGAAGTTATGAGCCATTTCCCGAAGTGAACCCTGCTGGGATGCGAAGCAGCAGTGGTGCGCACGGTGTTGACCCAGTTGAAACGGGCGTCGACGTGGGTGCTGGAAGAACGGCTTGAAGCGAAACTCAGTGTAACATTTACTCAGGTAAACATTTCTTTGAAACGCAAAAACATGGGAGGCGGGTTGGGTTTCGTGTACGTTTCATCGTAGATCACGAGTTTAAAGAGTGTTTCTACTTGACATGCGGTCGAGCGTTGCGGGCGGTGAAAAGGGTGAAGCAAGAGAGATTTTTGTTGCGAGTGCGTGGAAGAGCCGGCAGCTGCTGCGGGTGAGACGTTAACGTGCAGCTGCGACTTGACCTACTTGGCACTGCTCCAATACCTGCGGCAAGGAAAACGTGCCGGGGTGCATTCACACGGACGTACGTACAGCGTTACACACGTGAGTCAAACAGATGCTTCGCATCTAAAAAGCCTCACATCAGCAGCGCTGACCCTACGAATGCCAAGAATAAATGTCAAGGTCCCAGCAGTAATTTAACCCAAGCATTGTGCGTGGCAATCAAGCATATTTTACCACAAAGCCACGCCAGAACTCGGACCTACTTTTCAAATAGCTTAATACCTTAATATGCTCATGAAATGTCAATTGTGGTTGCAAGCGTTGCCGTGCCGACTATCCAATTTTATAAATATTACATATGTACGCCTATGGTACAGCTGTGACGTCAGGTTAACGTCAATTGTTGCGAGGTGAATGCGCTGAAGTTGACCTATGTAGCAGCGTCCAGGGCTACCGTCCTCGCTAGCACCAGCGCTTCATATCAGCTTATTGCTTCTGCTGTTCCTATTGCTCAAGTTCATGTTTGCATCATCGCACAAGTACAAACAACTGGTTATCTAAACACTTGGAACGCTTCAATGTATGTCTGTGCATGCAACATTTGGACGTATATTTGGCGTAATTTTATGACGTGCCACTATAAAAAAATTACAACATGGTCATGCTAACCATGCCTCCAGATGCTTTGCATAACATCGATTCCTAAGCTACGTGGAATCTGCTGAATTTTTCAAAAATATCCTTCGGCAAGACGTACTTTCAGCACGAATCGTGACATAGGTATGTGTCAGTTTTCTACAAGAAAATGTAACTCTTAGGAATGCCGATTACCATATTTTGAATCATATAGTCAGTGTGCTTAACATTTCAAGCGGTACTCTCTTTTATATTCACACAAAACACAGCTGTACTGCATGGCTCATAGTTGACGAATATGCTGGCAAAGCACATCTTCCACTTCTGCAGTTAACATGACAAAACTTAAGGGCCCACTGAACGCTTCTATTATGCATGGCGTACTACTAAGTTATTACCGTTGCTTCGTGTGATCAAGCTGACATTATGATCTGTGCACGATCTAGTTCCTCACCCGCACGATAGTGATTAGCATGGTAAAGCTGTTTTCTGGCACAACAGGCATGAGAATTTTGGGACAAGATGTGACAACGAGCAATTAGGCTAAATCTGAGGGGCTCGGCGGCACGCGAGCGATGACTTGGGCTCACCGGAATACCGTCTTTCTCATGCAGCTTCTGTTCTTGGCCTGCTCCCCGGCCCTGCTCAAGGATACCCCCGGCTGCGCCATCAACGCAATACCGGGACGCCACGTGCCTTCGTCGGAAATTCCGGTTCCGCCTGACAACCAGTCCAGCAATCTCCGATTCTGGTACGTGCTGCAATGTCGCTGTCCTGTGGAAAACGCGTCAACCTGCCTGCCCCCTGTCCTGCGCATACTCTACAAATGGCCAAGGGAGATCGGATCGCCATCGACAACGCCCGAAGCCTATAAAAAGCATCCCCGGAGCGGCGCCCATTTCAGTGGGCTCGGCGGCACGCGAGCGATGGCTTGGGCTCACCGGAATACCGTCTTTCTCATGCAGGCCCTGCTTGCTATTTTCGTGACATGGCTACCCTTTTCGTCCTGCTGTTCGACATGCCGCCTCGAGCCATCGCCGATAGCAGTGTGCCCGAGCAGCTACTGCGCATGGTTGGAATTCAAGCCGGCGTCACCAAATCTTGACAAGACATTCTTCACGGAACCCTCTGCCTGCCCGCAACTCAACGACCGATACCCCATCCCTTCAGCAACGACATCACCAAGCTGCCCGTATTTAAACGAACGCCGCCCCACCGCCCACTTCAGTGGGCACGGGAGCAGCACCTTCGGCGCCTCGCTCACCCGTGTTTTTTTCCGAAATGCAGGTGTGTAGCCCAATTTCATTATATGCCAGAAAGTCAGATGATCGTTTTTTGGTGCTCTTCCCGTGCCCACGGATGTTTTGCGAGTTATTGTCCGAATGTTATGCTATGGCGTTAACACTCTTACTCTCGGGTGATGTGGAAACTAATCCTGGACCCACCACCCGCAGTGCTCGCTCGGAAACCCCCTTGGAAGTTGAATCGTTTTCGGAAAACCCGGCTGAACAGATGACCGTTATCTTCCAACTTCTGAGAGATGTCCGTGCACAATCCTCGCATAGTTCAAAGGTTCAAGAGGAACTAGTGGAAGGTATAAATTCAATTAGAGCAAGCCAGACAAGTATAGAAACAAAAATGAATTCTATCGAACAAAGGCTTGAGGAATTTGAAAGTCAACTAAAAGAAGTTGATAGGCTCAGTGAGGGTTTATCTGAAGCCCAAAAGTCCATTGAAGAATTAACTACCCGGAATAGCCTTCTACAGTCCCGCCTTGACGAAATCGAAGATCGGTCCCGTCGGAACAATCTAATTTTTCATGGCATCACTGATTCCAAAGAAACATGGCAACAAACTGAATCCAAATTAATCTGCATACTAAACACCTCGGATTATACTCTCCCGTCCGGCGACATTGAAAGAGCGCACCGCCTGGGTACTTACTCGCCTAACAAGTGTCGCCCAGTTATAGCGAAATTTGCAAATTATAAGACTAAAGAAAAACTACTTTCCATGCGCAATCGCCTCAAAGAAGACAATATCTCGGTAACCGAAGACTTCTCAACAAACACTCGTACAGCGCGGAAAAAGCTAATAGAATTTGGAAAAAGGCAACCCGGCTCACCACTTTTCAAACTTCACTATAAAAAGTTGTCAATCGGTAACAAACAATACATGTACAACCCTGTTACCGATGCCGTTCAAGAAATACGGCCGCAAGCGGCACGTGTACGTCATTCTTCTAATCCTGCCTCGAGTTCCTCGCTGTAGGAAAACGAGAGGGGCAGTGGACAACCGATTTTATCTTATATATCTGTTCTCTTTACAAATACAAGAAGCATCCTTAACAAACATAACGCTCTATCTTCCGCAATAGATACTTGTTCAGTCCATATAATCGCTCTAACCGAAACCTGGCTTAATGCGCATGTGCGTGATTCTGAACTTTTTCTGAATTCCTCCCGCTTCTCAATTTATCGCTGCGACCGCACTGAAAAACGTGGAGGGGGTGTTTTGTTGGCAATATCAAAGGACATTCCTTCTTCGCCTGTGCACGTGTGCAGCAATCTAGAAATAATATTTAGCTCACTTACAGTAGGCCACCAAAAGTACATTGTTGGTTTATGTTATCGCCCTCCTTCCTTATCACCGACTTTCATTAATGAATTACACGATGTTCTTAACATCATTCATAACCGTTTCCCTTCGTGTCCTTTGTTTCTTTTTGGCGATTTTAATCTCCCAAACATAAAGTGGCATGCCGCCCCACCCTTTTTGTCACCATCTTCAAGCGAAGCTAGCGAATTCCTGTGACTATTATCGACTTTTTCGCTTACACAATTAGTTACACTGCCCATGCGGGTAACATCTCACGCCGCCAACACCCTTGATTTAATTTTAACAAATATACCTGACCTTGCATCCAACATTACCTGCTTACCGGATATAAGTGACCATTCATTACTCGCATTTTGTATCAATGCGCCATCGCACACACGTAGCAAGAAAAGAAAAATAACAAGGAACTACAGGAAAGCAAATTTTGAGGCCATAAATGATGAACTTGCGGTATTTCTTGATGTTTTTTTGAAGGATTATGATGAGCGAACTGTTCAAACTAACTGGCATATGTTTTCTTCCGAAGTTCGCCGACTAACCGATAAGTACATCCCCACGAAATTCATTACGACTCATGCACAATGCCCATGGTAGAACCCAAGCATCAAACGCCTATCAAACAAAAAGAAACGTTTATATCGTGCTGCTAAACTTTCTCAGACTAATGCAAAATAGGCTGCCTACAAAGAAGCTTCTGATACCTATGTGACAGCTCTAAAAAATGCTAAAGAAAATTTCATGTCGAATGTATTACCTTTCATGCTAAAATCAAATGTGAAACAATTTTGGCGCACTATTAACCCGACGTCTAATGATTCCATCTCTCTCCTAGATATGTAGGGTGATTATATTTCTGAAAGTGAATGCGCTGGTGTCCTTAATGAAACATTTGTAAACAATTTTTCGCATAAATCCAACAGCTCTTTGCCACACCTACCTTACTCCAATTGCGTCCAAATGCCACCAGTGAACATGGACGCTCCTGGTATTGCCGCCCTTATAAGCAATTTGAAGTTTCATTCTTCACCTGGTTATGACAGCGTTGACGCTAAATTTTTGAAAAATACATCTGTAACTAGCTCAATCATCTTGGCAAAAATTTTTCAGCAATCACTCGATCAATCTACGCTACCTCTTCAATGGAAAATCGGGAAGGTGGTTCCTATCTATAAATCCGGAAATAAATGTTGTCCTACTAACTATCGCCCCATTTTCCTTACTAGCACCTGCTGCAAGCATCTAGAACATGTATTATTCACAAATCTTGTAAATTTTCTCCAATCAAACTCCTTTTTCACTCCTGCGCAACACGGGTTTCGTAAAACATACTCCTGTGAAACACAGCTCATAACCTTCACTAAAAAACTGCACACTATCCTGGACAGTTCGTCTCAAGCAGACTGCATTTATTTAGATTTTCCTAAAGCATTCGATAAGGTCTGTCATCAACTTCTACTTCACAAACTAAGTAACCTCAACCTTGATAGAAACGTGCTACAATGGATTGAATCGTTCCTTACCCGCCGCATCCAATTTGTTCATGCTAATGGCTTTAACTCTTCTTTCAGCGAAGTGCGCTCTGGGGTCCCACAAGGATCCGTCCTAGGGCCCCTTCTATTTCTTATCTATATTAATGACCTCCCTTCAAAATTGTACTCTAATATTCATTTGTTTGCAGACGACTGTGTGATATTTCGTAAGATTAATAATAGTGACGACATTAGAATCCTTCAGTCTGATCTAACCGCTGTTTCTAACTGGTGCCAAACTTGGCTGATCGAATCAAACATTAACAAATGTAAGGTTATGCATGTATCCCGCAACCCCAAGCAACTTATTACCTAAACAACATAGCTTTAGAACTAGTTACATCATATAAGTACCTTGGAGTGCACATTACAACTAATCTCAGCTGGTCAACACATATTGAACATATCATCAACAACGCCAATAGCATGTTAGGGTATTTACGCCGCAATTTTTCTAGAGCCCCATCGTCACTAAGATTATCGCTTTACAAATCCTTAATACGCCCCAAGTTAGAGTACGCAGCATCAGTATGGGACCCAAGCCAAGAAAATCTAATCGCTTCTCTCGAGCTTGTTCAAAATCATTCCGCTCGCTTTATCCTGTCAAACTATAACCGTACTGCCAGCATATCTTCAATGAAAAGCAGCCTTTTCCTTCCCTCTTTATCATCACGCAGGAAACTTTTTCGGTTAACCATGCTACATAAAATATATTATCATTCCTTCCTGCGCAACGAACTCTTACCCCAACCACTATAAACTTCCCATCGCATTGACCACCGTCACAAGGTTGGCATTAACTATTATCATACAAAATCTGCCACTCAGTCATTCTTGCCCCGTTCGTCCCGGGAATCGAACCACCTTCCCGCTGAAATTGCGGGTATCACCGATAACCGACTGTTCCGTGCTGCCTTAGCCAATATTGTATATGCAGAAATATCTGATGTTTAATCTGTGTTTGTGTGACCACATTGTTGCGATAATACTAATTTGTTTTGTCTTTCCTTTTCCTTTTTATGTACACAACGTTTTTTGTAACCATGCTACCTCATGGTATGCCTTTGTTCTGTACCACTCCCCTCTCTAATGCCTCTGGCCCTGAGGGTATAATAAATAAATAAATAAATAAATAAATAAATTAGGCTAAATCTGAGGGCGCCATCAATTCAGTCGATCTGTGCATAGGAGCGAAAATTTAGCCAGGTAATAGTGCTTTTAAAAGTGACGCATAGGGAGAAAAACGAGGAGCCCTCAAAAATGGGGGTGAAAGAAGTTCGGTGTGTGTGTGCGCCTCCTTCTTTCTCTTTTTTCCTTTTTCTTTTCTTACTGAGAGCTCAATTGTTTTGTTATTTTCTCTTCTTTATCTTTTCTCTTTGTTTTTTTATCTTTCGATGCATCAATTTCTACACTCTTGCCTTTCCAGGTGAAAATACTCCACGATTTCAGTTCACTTTAACTGGAACCATGGCTGTATACAGCTGGGTCCAAGTGGAAGCCAACAGGTTAGCAAGATGTTCTAGTTGGTCCCAGCAAAAACCACACCAGATTGAAAATGGATCCAGCTGGCCTGGAAATGGAATCAGCTGGAATCATTTCTTGTAATGAAACCAGTTGGTGTGAATTATTATTATTATTATCATTAATATAATCATCATCATCTTACTTATGGCCATTGACTTCATCCCAGAACACCTGTAGTGCAAGCAAATAAGTGATAAGTGCTCACTGCCTTCATGATGGTTTTTTTGTACATCTAAAGCTGACAATATCAACAGTTCATTGTATGCCAGTACAAGTTTCATTTGAAAAAGGCGCAGGGTATATCAAGCAGTGCAAACAACAGAAAAACAGTTTGCGTAAAGCACAGGACATATGCACAACCAAATATTGCTGTGTGCTGCATCGATGTGTAAAGGGGCTGGCACTCCCTTCCCTCATATTGCTTTGCACCTCTCTGCCAGAGGAGGACATGGCGCTGCAATTTATAGAAAGGCATAAAGCTACTCTGAAAAAGCCTAACTGCTCTGCCTCATACTGCCATCTCCTGATGTTTTGGAGATAAAGTAATGCTGCATGAAGAACAGGTAACCGTGCATCAGTCATTCCCTAGTACGTACCTCCTTCCAAAACCCAAAACATCCTCAGGATGTCCTGACAGAATGTGCTGAGGACAATCACAGGACTGGCTGATATATTTGAGTCCATTGAATGCAGTTAAAATAAGCAGGTCTATGTAAGGGCATTATAAATACTGCTTTGAACAGTGTAAGAGTGGAACACAGATTTAATAGGTAAAATGCAAAACAAGTGCAATGTTGTCGATGCAATAATAATATATTAGAGTAGTAATAATATTAATACTATATAAAATTATTAATGATTATATTACCAATATAATTGTAATAGTATTGTTTGTTTCTTTATATTATGTAACTAATCACGAGGATTAAAAGGGGGTGCACAGGACGGCAGTGAGGTTTATTTATAACAAATGCAGCCTAACGAATTCTCCTACTGAGTTGCAAACCAAAGCAGGTCTATTAACACTACAGGGTGGGGCGAAAATAGCAAGACTAAAGTTTTTGTTTCAATTAATTCATGGTGACATAAACATCGACACGTCAAAACAAATTTTTTTTCAATTTTAAGTCAACACATTACAGGCACTAACAAACACTTAATAAATACACTTCTAAAACAAATTGCTATAAATATTAATAGTTCCACTAAATCACAAAAGAATGCAAACCAACTAAGTCCTTTTGGTACTGATGCCTCATCTTTCACTGTGTCCTTAGATATGGTACAAGTGTCACGCGTAACCGAGAGAAGAGACGAGAAAGAAAAGAAGGCAGTATTTGCCAAAAAGTATAATAGACAGCGCTTTATTAAGAATTGCATAAAAACTGCAGTTGGGTAAAGATAACTAGATGGCGCTGAACCCCTACTCTCCGATGGGCTGCATGGGGGGCTGTGCCTAGGTATGCATAGAACGAGTGGATTTCTCAGTCTCCTGGACAGTCACCATACGTAGTGGATCGGTGGTGGGGCATGAACGAAGCAGAGTGGCGGGCACGTTAAAGGGGCTTGCGCTCGGCTTCCTATGCACGCGTCTCATCGTTGTTACCTATGCGCCATCTGCATTCTCGAATGCGATCGGACACATAGACGCATGCACGGACGGACGCTTCACCCCACTCATCATCAATAACTCCTTGAAGATGCTGTGATTTTTTTTGTGGGATTCAACAAATTTATTATTTTTTTCTCATTTTAACTTGCACATACGTTGTAATACCACTACTATTACTATTTTCTAACAAAGCTTATTCAGCAGTTCAGTACATCTACATCGCCCTAAAGTTCATACAACACTATGCAAAATAGATTTAAAAATACGCTTCAAAGTTAGACTCCACTTATTTACTCATAAATTGTGCCATTCTATTGATGCATTGATTCATACACTGAATTATTTTAGAATTTTCTAACACATTTGACAAGGTCAGTCATAAACATTTACTTTAAAATTAGGTCATGTGGACCTTGGCACTATGAACTGCCTATGATCAAGCTTTACCGTTGTCTTTTGGCCTGTTGGACACTTGTGGGCCTTCGATGCTTTGTAAGGGCACTAGAAAACTTTTACACATTTTCTATTTATTTCTGTGCACTTAACATTTTAAATATTTTTAAACTATAAAAATATTTAGTTCTACGAATAACAGCGACTGAATCAAATAGAACAGCATTCACATTGGTATGTGAAATCGTAAAATATTTGCACACCCTTTGAATTTGGCACTTTCAGAATTTTTCTGGACAGATACTTCTCCATGTGGGCTTTACATGTTTTCTAAAGAAAGGTTCTGGGCCATCATCGTGAAATAATTTTTTAATCAAGCCATCATAGCAAGTGTTATACCTGTACTTCATTTGTTTATTGCAAAGCAGTTATAGGGTTCACATATCTCTATTTTCAAGAAATATGAACTGAATGAATTAATGAAAGTATGGTTGAGCAGCTAATTGAATGATATAATGACACGTATAAACTATGGCCACTAGAAGAGTGGATCAGGTGTTGTTAGACGTCGACCTAAAGGCTGTTAAGGGTAGATAGACAAATCTGGCTGATTGTTGCGCTAGTATTAGGGCTTGTCAGTCCGGAATAAATACCAGACAACGATCACAGGCAGCAGTCCTGATAGATGTGGAATGTTGGAAGCGGTTCAAGCTGGAGAAGAAGTGCCGTATTTATTAGTGACACATCTGTTGAAACTTCGAAAACCAGGAAAGTTTCTCAAGCAGGCGATGTTATGTGATGTTTTTTGATGACTGTAACATTGCACACTGTCGCACTGCACGTGTGTCTGTTTCCTTATATATTTTCCACCAAAGCCACAAATAAAGATAGCTGGCAGTTAACTCGCGTCCTGTGTTTCTTGTCTTATGCAAGTGTCATTCTGCTCTTTGTTACTTGTTGCTGGGCAGGTTGGTATAACATTATTAGGTGAAATTATAGACGATGCGATTTTAGTGCGGTGTCTATATTTTCTGTAATTCAGCTGCATAAGACGCTCTTTCCCTGTGCTTTTTCATTTTTCCTGTGGTGCTTAGGCATCTAGAATTTTTCGCCTTAGCTTAATTACCTCCCTGAAGCTATGCACCCAATCGCCCATTAACAACTATTGTTGAACTATTGTATGTGGCATTGTTGATGCAAAATAACCTTAGAGTATATGCTAGAGCTCCTGCAGGATCACATGCTAAATGTGACAACCAGTTCACCATTTTCAGGACACGAAGATACTGACATTTTCAATATATCTGTTCACACAGTGCTTCATTAGAGTCATGCAAGATTAAAATATGGTGCTCCCACAAATAAATTTTTCTTCCTGTGCTGCGACCAATGGGAAAACTTTGTACACAATAATGAAAAGAGATCACAGCTGGGCTTAGCGGTGCAATGTCTGCCCCAATAAATTAATGTAATAAATTAATGCAAGCGTACTTATATCACCATGGTGTCACCAGTTCGTTACTACGTTTGATATGAACCTCTGCTCGCTCCACCATGTTGTTTGTTTGGGTGTACACAGTCTTACCTCTGAGACAGCATTGCCAGAACTGATTTTTCTGTCACAATCTTGAACAGGCGTGCGACAAGCATGCGCCAGGGCAGAGAACACAAGAGCAGTGGTCACTGCTTACATGTTCAAGGTCCCATACACGCACACTGGACTATCATTTTACAGTGTCTTACATTTTGAGTGGAGTATACATGGCGATGGCTGAAGACATCTCTGTGGGCACCAGCTAGACTGTCACAATGTGCATATTGTTGCTTGAGACAACTGTTTGAGACAAAAAAAGGGCACTGAGGAAAAGAATATTTTTACGCTAATGTAAGGGCTTGTGGTGAGGAGACTCTCAAAAGGTATATGGTGGATCATCTTTCAATAGAGAAGCAACATATCTGCTAAACATTGGCCATACAAGCTTGTTGCTAGAGAAGGATGATGTCCAGAAGATACCCTCCTGAAATGTTATATTGCACCGTCCTCCCTTGCCCTTCTTAGTGCACTGGAAGTTTTGCCCTATAAGTACTACTTCCTTCAGTGGGTGCTCTTGAAGGGCTTGTGAATAAGCTCACTCTTACCACCTGCTTTACCCAAGGGCCAATCCTGCTGTTGGAACTTGTTTGCTTGGCAGAAATTTTGAACAGAAAAAGAAGTTTCAATCATTACACAAATGAAGCTACATCAATGCAAGATTACTGTGATGTTATGTACACAGACCTCCCACATATAACTCACTAAAATGTCACCATTTACCTCTATGGTGAGCCTGATTACGCCTTAAGAAAGCATCTAAGTTTCTTGATGCTATACTTTTTAATCAGTACATGAACCTTGAAAAAACAAGATCGTCACGTGCAGTGCATAAAACTAGTGCTTATGAAACGGAATGATGCCATCGGAAGCATCAGCACAGGTAAATCTGCTCTGCTAGAAACCTGATTCTGCATAAAGCCTGTAAATGTACTGTTAACAAAGTCTTCTCGACAACTTTATGCATGATTTCGGGCCTCTCAGCAAGAAAAGCTAGTAGCAGACGAAAGCCAGTCGATGCGCTGCAACTTTTTCTATTTTTGCCCGTAATGGACCATTCCAGGTAATGTGGCTATTTCGCGAGTACCAAGTTTTGTAAAACAGTTGTTATTCGTGATATCAAAAATTCATGTTCGTGATCACGAAAAAACACGTCGTATGCGATATAAGCTATCAAAAATCAGACACGAAAGCAGACAATGCGCAAAAGAAAAAAAAACGAACTCGAAAGCACTCCTAATGACCCAGCAATTTTATTGCACGCGTTTTTCATTTGCACAAAAATTATTCTTGAAGCTTTAATGTACAAAGCAAGCAGCGTATAATTACAGCTAAGTTCTTAGCTTGAGGTGTTGTGCTGCCTTTCTCTTTGACAACACGTTTGCTTTGTTCAAGCCTTTGATAAAAAAAATGAAGTCGTGGGGTAACATAAAAGCTGACTATGCGAGGAGCTAGACTTTCTGCGTGAGCTCCGCATCTCACATTCAAGGAAGCGGCACAATGAATCATGTGCGGGATGTCCATCACGCTCTCCCGGTGAACTTTTCGTGCACTAAAATAATTCGTGAAAATATCTCCAAGCCTTGAGATACAGCGGAAGAGTTCGACTGACGGGTACATCAAACCGCCCTGATCATTGTGGCGTACAAATGCTGCAGCATGCAAGCGGCACCCTTCTTCATTTGGAAGGAAGAGGCTGTCATTACTTATAAGTCAGCCTTGAGTCGCTTCTCTGGACGCGGTACTCATCCACAGATTCACTGTCACATGAATATGAAGTTCCCGCTTGCTTTTCCGTGCAAAGCTTCATTTTGTCGATCAGCTGTTGCTTTGGGGTTTCTTCCATGTCTCCAATGTCAAGAAGAGAACTGATGACATCGCCTTCTGCATTCTCGCCTGCAACACTGTGTGCAAAACAATAAAAGGAGAGAGAGGGAGCATAAACTGCTGTGGCGTCGGGTGAGAGTTGCGGCCGGATAAAAATCTCACCAGTCCCGGATAAGTTTTCTACTTTATTTTGGCTCAGCCTGGATGTCAACAAGTATCGAAACCCAACTTGCTCACGCAAACAGCGAACGTGCTCTAGAGTACTTGTTAAAGTGACTCTTAAGCCCTCAGCACTAGACTCGCCGAGAAACTTCTTTTTATCTGCATGGCGCTCCCAGGCGCCCAGGAAACTGAGCATTTCCTAATGTTTTTCTCACCTGCCGAGTCAGGTCTGAGAGCCTTGGCTGTGTACCTTGCTGTCATCACAGCAATCAGTGACTTCATTCTCGTGAAGAACTCGGTCGCATCAATTTTACCACAGCGAGTCGAGGGAACATGGAGTAAAACATACTCCGTCTGCGTTGTGAAGTTAATGTAGCGTCCAGCGTTTTCCAGGCGTTTTGAGTTCCATCACAGCAGCGACAGTCGCGGCCGCACAGACTTCATTGCTGTTTGCAGGTTCGTCAGCGTCTGTCACCTCTGCAACCTCCCCACGTGCCTTTTTTCGTTGCGGGACTTCGTCATTGCGCTAACTTTTTCGTTCATTCCTCTTGCGAGGGGGCTGTTTGCTCAGGTAAGCTGGCAGACTCGGCAAAACTGTGGGGACTGCGTCCGGTGTGAGCGTAGGCGTCCCACGTAGAACTGCGAACTTCCTCACCATTTATGCGGTGTACGTAGTCCCTGACAATGAAGCGCTGCTCAAAATGCAGCTCACATACCGCGCAGTTTGTGGTTTGCGGCTTGTAGGCTCTATGTAGGTTTTTTCCCCACGTGGATCTCCGTTCCGAATCTGCAGGCACCTTGAATATCGACAGCTTCTTCGTGCTGTTAGTTCGCACGTATCCTGTGCTGCAGCCTGGAGCATAGTACTGATTGAGACGTTGCTTTGCACTCATTGACGCAAGTGGCCACGTTCACATAAGTACAGGCACGAAACGCAACCATGCAGAACAAAAAGCCAGAACGAAATGCAGTAGCCGTGCGCGCCCGCCCCGTAGCTTTCAAGGATGGATGAATGGATGGATGGATGTGGCGGTACCCTTTAGATCGGGCGGCGGCTAACGCCACCTAACCGTAATACTTAGTGTACTAACCATTAGATTTATCTTTTTTTTTCTTTAAATAGTGAGGTTGAGGATTCGTACTTTGCAGTGAAGGGTTTAATTTTCACTCGTGCCTTGACTTTAGCCACCAATCAGATAACCTCCTTCTAGTTAAGACTACCTGCTTTAAGTCTATTTTGCCCTCCCTGTCCCTAAACCCCAGTGCTTTGAAAAACTCTGCGCCATCATCTTGAACTATAGGGTGAAGTTCTTTACAGAACATTATCAAGTGAAGAGGCCAGTCAAGCTGTGAAATGCAGCTTTTAGATGCGGAAGCATCTTATACTCGCGCCTTGTAGTGCGCCGTCCGCACCGCTTCTTGAACATCCGACAGCTGACGCGCGCGCATGCGCCGTCGCGCCGTCGCCCACCATCTGTGCCGCGCGCGCTTCTCGTTCGAGAACATTCGACAGCTGACAGCGCATGCGCCGTCGCGCCGTCGCCATCTGTGCCGCGCGCGCGCTTCTCCTTCGAGAACATTCGACAGCTGACAGCGCATGCGCCGTCGCGCTGTATATATACTCAAGGTCGGCGCTCGCTCGCTCAGTTGCCGCTCGTCCGTTGGTTTGTACGGCGCGTCGACGTCCGAAGTCGCCGTGAAATGAATGCCAACGAATCCACAAACAGAATGATCGACGTCCCTTCGACCAGCGCCGGCCAAACTGTTGGCGGAACCGCTTCCGCATCCTCCTCAGTGTTCCCCCGAGGGAAGCTGCGGGCAATTTTTTTTCTCTTCAAACCAAACCACGTATACAGTGTATTTTCGTGTACTTCTCACGTGGTTGAATAAACTCAAACAAACAAACAAACAAACAAGTGTTCGGCAGTTTCTTCTTCCTCTCCACACGCACTGCATACTGTGTCTACCCCTTCGTATTTGGCCCGTTATGTCTTGGTTCGCAATACTCCCGTCCTGGCCTCAAACAGTAGAGAACTACCCCGAATATTATCATACATCTTTTCCTTGGCAATTTCCTGCTTAAAAGTTCATTAGATCTCTAGTGCCGACTTCTTAATTATGCCAATTCTCCACATGTAAGTCCCCGTTTCCTTCACTTTCTTCTTAACCGCTAGTTCTTTTTGATTTGGCCACCTGCTGTTTTCTAAGAATTTACCAGTGAATTTCCTGGTTCGCTTCCTCCATTTTGTATCGACATTCTTCAAGTACAAGTAGCTGAAAACATTCCTAGCCCAACACTCCTCCCCATTTCTCTCAATCGCTTCTCAAATTTTATCTTGCTGCTAGCTTGCCTGCCCTCAATTGATGTCCATTCCATATGACCTTGCACTCCCTGATATGGTGTATTCCCGTGAGCTCCTAAAGCAAGCCTACCTATTCCACGTTGCTCAATTTCTTATCTTGCTTGAACTTCTGATCTCATGCACAAGACCGCATTGACGAACGTCAGCCCAGGAACCATGACCCCTTTCCATATTCCTCTCACAACATCATACCTATTGTAATTCCACAGTGCCCTATTTTTCATCACTGCTGCATTCCTGTTACCTATAGTCGTCACGTATATATCGTGTTCCCTCAGGTACTCGGTCCCATTGCTTATGCATACGCCCAGATATTTGTATTTATCTGTTATCTCTAGCGTGACCTCCTGTATTCTAAGCTCACTACCGTCGTTGTCATTGAAAATCATGACTGCTGATTTTTCCTTACTGAATCTAAAATCTAACCTATCTCCCTCATTACCGCAGATGTAGATCAATCTCTGCAAATCTTCCTTGTTGTCGGCCATTAGCACTATATCATCTGCGTACATTATTGCTGGTAGTGCCTGATCAATGAGTTTTTCTTGTTTGACTAAAGAGAGGTTGAAGCCAAGTCCACTTCCCTCTAATTTGACCTCTAATCCTTGTAGGTACATCACGAATAACAAGGGTGACAGTGGACACCCCTGCCTAAGTCCCCATGTCACCTCTATGGGCTTGGATACCTGTTTTTCTTACTTTATAACTACCTTGTTACTTTTATAGATTTCCTTTAAAAGATTGATTGATTGATATGTGGGGTTTAACGTCCCAAAACCACTATATGATTATGAGAGACGCCGTAGTGGAGGGCTCCGGAAATTTGACCACCTGGGGTTCTTTACCGTGCACTCAAATCTGAGCACACGGGCCTACAACATTTCCGCCTCCATCGGAAATGTAGCCGACGCAGCTCGGATTCGAACACGCGCCCTGCAGGTCAGCAGCCGAGTACCTTAGCCACTAGACCACCGCGGCGGGGCTTTTAAAAGATTAGCGAGTTTATCTTCCACACCCAGTGTGTCTAGTATTCCCCACAAGTCCTCTTGAACCACGCTATCGTACGCTCCCTTGATATCCATATATGCTAGCCAAAGCTGCCTGAGTTCCTTTTCTGCTATTTCGATGCACTGCGTCAGTGAGAACAGATTGCCTTCCAACCTCCTGTGTTTCCAAAACCCATTATGCAGTTCCCCCAGCATCCCCTCATCCTCTATCCATGCCTGCAGTCTTTCCTTTATAATCTGCATCGCCAGCCTCTAGACCACTGCTGTCACTGCTAGCGGATGGTAGTTGTTTATGTCATCTTTGTCCCCCTTTCCTTTATAAATCATGCTCATCCTGCTAAGTTTCCATTCATCAGGGACTTCACCATCGATTATAGTTCTTCTCATTGCCTCTCTCAAAGTCTGTTCAGACTTCGGACCCTATGTCTTTATCAGCATAATTGGAATGCCATCTAGGCCTGTTGATGTACTACTTGTAACCCTCTTCTCAGCCCTTTCCCACTCTCGTTGTGAAAATGGAGCCGTTGTGTCACTTGATCCATCCCTGTCTATTGTGGTGCATAAGGCACTTCTATGTTAAATTTTCTGTCACCCTTGTTCTTATATATTCAATAGGTTCGTCCCCTTCTAGCCAAGCACCTTGAGCTGTAGTTATAAACCTCTGCTCTAGATTTGTTCCATTTCTGAGGAAGTTTAGATGGTTCCAAAAATTCGCAGCTGCCTTTCTGTCCTTTTTATGTACTTCTGCCAGCCACTGAGCACCCTTTCTTCTAATCTTTTTATTGATCAGGAGGGATGCTTCCATTCTAGAGCTTAGAAAGATTTCCCATTTTCTTTCAACATCATCTGTCGGTTCACCCCGTTTCTTAGCATGTCTGTGTTCCCTAGAGGCTTCCTGACGTTTTGCTTAGGCTCTCTTAACTTCCTCATCCCACCAACTTTATGTTTGTGTCTTGTTTTCCGGGGTGACTTCACACGCGCCTTTCCTAGCTCTAGCCCAAACAGTCTAATTAGATTTGTGTACGTCCACACAGTTTTATTATCCTCAGTGATCACTTTCTCACTTTGTTCAGTAGCAATTTCTATTTGCCTTTTGAATGAAAATTTTCCTGTAGTTTCTCATCTTGTCTCCTTCCCACTTTCGCTGCTCTTCCAAAACTTAGCTTGATATGTTTGTGATCACTACCCAGACTTCTGGAGCCACCTTCATCTTTGTGCATTACTGTGAGCTTATCATGCATCCTATGTGACATCAGTGCGTAATCTATTGTTGACTGCAGCCTTCATACCTCCCATGTTATTTCCCCTTCACACTTCTCGGTACTGTTGCAAATGATCAAATCATGCCTTTCACGTATATCCATGATCATTTTGCCTGTTAAGTCAGTATACCCATCTATATCTTCTATGTTGCATTCATATCTCCTAGTATAATTATCTCGCACTCCCCTCCTAATTCCTCAATGTTCTTTGATATACACACCATCATTGCCTGGTTTTCCTCTCTGGCCTTTGCTCCCGTCCACAAGTACACCAAACCAAGGAGTGTCATCTGCCTAGCTACTGTCTGTCTATATTCAGAAGCAATTTGCATCTAGCGGTGGTCGAATTGAAAGTCGCCTTTATATTTAAATCAAAAGCAAATAAGCACTTCTTTTCAAATGCCAAAGCTGATCATTAATTTTTTTGTTTTAAGGAAGAAAATAATTTTGGAACTTTCCTATTGACAACAATGTGGAATTCCCAAGTGGCAGCTCTCAGATGACCAGATGGAAAGATGGGCTCCAATGGGAAAGTTCGAAAAATTAATTTCTGCCATAAAACAAAAAATGTAAAAATGAAATTTGTATATAAAAATAACTGGTTATTTGCTTTTGATTTAAGTACCAAGGTTACCTATTTATAGCACCAGAAAACGCAAATTGAGTTTCAATATGGACAAAAAAGACGACTTAAAAAACTTGTGATTTTTTCTCGTAAAGTTTAGCTGGTTGAGAGGTTTGAAAATATTTTTTCCTATAAATATACCTTTTGTCGAGAAAGTATTCACTACTCAGGTATTCATACAAACTGCAGTATTGCAATAAAAAAACTGCAAACAAAAGACATTTCGGCTAAATTCTTGTAGGCGTACGCGCCAGTAACATTGCACTATTATTACTGAGCTTCAAACTTCTTACACAGGCACTTTTGCTTAACATGTAGACCAATGTTGGTATAGAAAGAAGGAGCGGTACTTTTGAAATAAACTTTTCTACAAACAACAACCAAACGACATTTTTAGGAAACTGAGAAAGCAGCCACGTGACCAAAAAAATTTTTCTCTCAGAAAAATTTGAGCAGTTCACTGTTTTCAACGCAGTGAATGAGCACAATTTTTTTCGTATACATTTAAGATGGTCGCTAAAATGGCTGGGACGTTTGGCATAGAATGACCCAATTGCAGTTTTTTTTTTATTTTTTCTGCATGCATATTGTTTCGGCACTAGATATAACATATGGAAGCGGTAAAAGATGTATTAGGCGATGTGCTGAAGAAAAAGTCAAACTAGCCCAACGACATGGAAGGGACTGCTATTTATTTGGAGAAAGCGTGTAAGAATGGGTTACAAGAAATTTCTGCTGTGGGATGCTGTGTGACACTTTACAAGAAACTAATACTGGGGAGTCCACATAGCCGCAAAATTAGATGATGAGAATCAGAGAGATAAATCAACTTTCATTGAGCCCAACTATGTTGGTGGTGCACACAGGCACCAGGCAAGGTGGTTTATTGGTTACAGGACCCATATGTTTTCAGCAGATTCTGGCCCTTCTTCGTCAGTGCAAGCCGAGCTAATAGGAGGGGGCTGGATATCAAAGTCTCCACGCCAAATAGGTTGGGTGTTGAGCGTGTTAGGGGAAAGGGAAGGAAGGGGGTCTTGAGTTCTTAGCACTCTGGCAAGATATGTGGCAGGAAGCCTTTTTCTCTTTTGCAAAACAGACAGAGCGTGGCATGTTTCACAAGCACATGCAGTTCATTTCAATTATTTAACCAGAGGGCGCATAAAGGCTTTACAGAGGGGGTAGGGTTATACAAAAACAAAAAAGGCAACAAACGCAGCATCGCAATACAACATAATAATGAAAATACATGCTCAAACATACTAAGTTACAATAGGCTGAAGATGTAATCCGTTAGTGCAGCCTTGAATGATGACGCATTCTGCATGTAGGCATTAGAGGGCGGAAGGCGGTTCCACTCAGTGCTCGTTTTTGCTAAAAAGGAATCTGAAAAAATTAGAGCAGTAAAAGGGAATGAAAACCTTGAATGAAAAACGAATGAAGATGCAATGATACGTATGAAGATGCCGGTTGAGTTCCTGTTTAAGCGAACATTTATGGTAGCTGATCTTTTGAAAACGAAATACACGAGAAATTTTTCTTCGAAGTTTTCAATTTGTTAGTCCAAGGTCTGATTTCGTCAGTGAAATTCTAGCTGAGTGGAAATGATTTGAGTGTGTGCAACACGCTGAGTGTTTCTTAAATGATTTAATTAAAGTTGTTAAAACTTTTTGACCAGATCCCAAAAATGAGCAGCATATTCCAGCTGGGTTTAATGAATGTTTTGTAAAGTAGTAATTTTAAATGACATGAAGCTTCAGAAAAACTTCGGCAATTGTACCACAGAGACGTAGGCGTACCAGCCGAGGGGGGAGGCAAGGGGGGCGCGAGCCCCACCGTTAAGAAAACCTGGGGGGCTGAGCCCCCTTACTTTCAACACTGGTCACTCATGGCTGCACGCTGGGGAAACGAACAAGTAAGGTGTAACTCTTTATCACAACAGCAATTACTCAATTGTGTTTCTATAGGAGAATGAAGCTGTTACGAGGATATGTTACAACGTCGTGTAATTTTGCTAACGTTGCCACTTTGATGTATTTCCTTGTCGGTTTCTATTATATATATATATATATATATATATATATATATATATATATATATATATATATATATATATATTTCTTGCAAGTCTTCCTGGATTTGGGTCGAGTTATAAGTCACCAGAAAAAGCGAACGAGCAAACGAAAAACGATGCTTTATTGCCAACGTTACGGCCGGGGACCGGCCTTCGTCAGGGAATACGTGTATATTGCATACGTGCTTCAGGGCATACGTGCATACATGCACGTATGCCCTGACGAAGGCCGGTCCCCGGCCGTAACGTTGGCAACTATATATATATATATATATATATATATATATATATATATATCGGGTGACAAGTGAGGTAGGCTTGCCCCCTCGCTAACGAAAGAATCAGTAGGCCACTGCAGAGAGATCTTTTAGCATTGTCAGTGATGTATTCAATGTGTGCATGCTAAGAAAGGTTATTGGCTATTGGCAATCTGAATTCTAAGGTATTTCTATCATGTCAGGTTGATGTTATTGATGGCATAGCCGAAAAATTTTGTCGAGTCAAGGGATGCGATAAATGCAATTATAGTGGGATTTAAGAACATAAGCCATTACGAGCAGTTGCTTTATATGTTATCTAAGTAAGATTGAAGAATAGAGTTATCATGCTGGTTAGTTATTTCAAGGCATAAAACAGTCATCAGCAAATAGTATAGTGGGACTAATAAATACCGTAGGTAAGTCAATAATGTATATTAAAAGTAACAATGAGCCAAGGACAGGGCTTTGAGGGGCACCCGACTTTACTTCACAACAAGGGGATGCAGCATCAAGTTACAAATTGAGTATGGTTAGTTAGAGAACATTTTATCCAGTTCAAAAAGGTAGGATCAATGATACGGATAATAGGCTGGAGAAGTAGTAAGCGATGAGACACCTTGTCAGAAGCTTTAGCAAAATCTAAATAAATACAGTGAATAATATGGCCTTTGTCTAAAGTAGAGGAAATGGTATGGTTAAACAATATTTGTGTTGTTTCACATGAGTAGTTCTTGCAAAACTCGTGCCGAAATGAAGTAAAATAAAGAGTTTGATGTGAGGAAGGAAACAAGATTAGTAAATAGGACGTGATGCTTAAGCGATCCTGCCTGCACTCAATGCGGGATCGTCTGCTGTTGCCTGGCCAGTTTAGGGTGTGGTTCTGACAGTTTGCATCATTCTTCTCGGTGTACCCGGGTAATGTCCGAAAGGCTGGTACCCGGGTGCAGTAGGTCCTGCCGTTCTTGCTCGGCCCAAGTTAACATTTATCAGGCATGGTAGTCAGCGATGATGTTGCCTGCTACCTGTGAGTGAGCCGGAACCCACACAAGCTCTACAGAAACATGAATTTAGTAACATGATACGTGAGACACCACACATGTCTGTGCACAGAAATTTCTGAGCTTTTTTTTAACTATTGCAACTGGTGTACAGTCGAACACCTTCATCTCTGTTCGTTGTCACAATTTCTTTGCAGGGAAAAGTGAAAAATACGCAAATCTTGCAGTTACACAGCGCAACGAAAATTTATTTAAGGTGGTTGGTGACCTTCTTTTGTTTCATATAATGACATTGCTTTGAAGTAGTTTAATGGCTGACCGCTTAGTACGCTTTGCATAACTTCGTCATAGTCGTGGGTGCTTAAGGAAGTGCGAACGATGTTAAAAGCATCAACAACCTCTCCCAAACTTGCTTTGTAGCTTTCCTCACTCTTGTTGTCATCCTCATTTTTCTTTGCGCCCAGTAGGAGAGGTGTGTGAACACCCCTGTAATTTCGTTAAGTCACAATATATGTGGTTAAAAGCACACTTCCTCTCTATCTCTCTCCTCGAACCTCTCTGAGGCTGGCGCCAAGTTGGTTTTGGCTAGATTCTGTCACGTGGGACCGCTCGCAGCTCTCGTTTCTTCACAGTCGCTCTTTATTACCAACTTTGCTTTAGAAGCACGAGTTCGGTGGTGTACAACGCATCTGTTTTTGGATATGCTCCTGTCCTTCAGTGCGCGTTGAGCTGTGAAATACCTTTCACCCTAGAATTGCGTTGCTGTTGGATGCCATCGGTGCCTGTTGCACCTTCTCATGCCAGAATACGTCTAGTGTTGTAGTGTTGACCGAAAGCATTTCATGACGCAATCTGTTTAGTGTAACGGGTTGCAACAAAAGACACGGTTCGATAGAATCACAAGTAAGAATTTCAGGCAGCCCCGCCGTGGTGGTATAGTGGCTGAGGCACTCATCTGCTCACCCGCAAATTGCGGGATTGAATCTCGGTTGCAGCGGCTGCATTTCCGATGGTGGTGGAAATGTTGTTCGCGGGTGTGCTCAGATTTGGGTGCACATTAAAGAACCCCAGGTGGTCAAAATTTCAGGAGCCCTTCACTACGGCGTCTCTCATAATCTCATGGTGATTTTGGGATGGTAAACCCCACATATAAATGAATCAAATCAATCAAGTTAGAATTTCAGGCAGACATTTTCCACTCGACTTTGCGATGTAAGTTGCAAGTCTATCACTATGAATATGTGTCAATGCTCGCTTAATTGAAAGCCTGCTTTAACACTGTAGACATGACCTACCGAGTCGTTGAGCGCGTTCATCGTTTAGGAACCTCATGTAGACGTGCAGTTTCGCGCGGCGGTCTTCGTGCTATTCAATGTGAAGATTTAAATCCACGACCGGAGCTCTTGTGAAGAAATTGCTTATGGTGGCATGCTAGTTGATTCATTTGCTAGCTAGTTATTTCAACGGTATAGTTTGTATGTCAGACACCTCCACAAAGCGCTTCTGCAAAATATGGCTGGTGCATCTAACCACTTAACGAAGTAACTACTGTCGTTCGAATGTATCAGCTATAAATTATGTGCACCAAAAAACTATCAAGTATGCCATCTGGTGCATTATTAGTGTGAAAACATTAGATGCCTCCCCCAAACACTAAAATTTTCCGTCGGCAACATCGCCATCGTACGTCAACGGCATCAATGTGAGCTATTGCTTCTACTGACAGTCATTGTGTGTGCTCTCTGAACGTGTTGTATACCTTATGCGGCACTTCACAGAGCTCTTATTGGCCAACGTGACACTCGTTCAGATAATTTTATGGTGAGTTTGACAGCTGGTGTGCAAGTTCTCATAGCACTGCCTGGCAAGCAAGTGCTCCCTCCATGAAAGGGCATCTGCTATGCCAGAACAAGGCAGGCGGTGCCACATTCAAAAAGATAATGTAAAGAAGACTGCATGGGAGCACTCTGAAGAGAGTGTGATACGCTCTCGCTGTAATTGTTGGGTTTTAATGATAGGTAGCATCAGGTGCTGCCCAGTTATTTAACGCATGATTTTGCAAGAATGCGCCACAAGAATGCGCCACATATATGGGTATAGGACGTGAGAAAAAAGTTTTCCTTGCTTTGTGCAACAACAGACGGCGATATTCTGGACAAGTGCAGGCGGGCAGTCCTGATGAACTATTAGGTCCTTCATTCAACTGATTTTGCCTGCAAAAAACATTTCGAGCTCAAACGCATGTGCAAAGAATGAACAATACTTTACAATGAACACATCCTGAGGAACATGCCGCAAAAGGAGACATTGTCAAGGGACACTGAGCCAATAAAGTTCCCTGCCTGGCATACCCGAGCAATGTGAGAAAAAATTGCATTAACTGCCAAGCTGCTAAGTGCAGTGAACCAATTGGTTCTGCTGAGGTTTTTAATAGTGCGTCACTACCGCTCCTGTTTAGGTATACATGTATTTTCCTGTCTTAGTTATCCGTAGTTTTCATTCTCTGCAGTCTGTGCAGCTTATGTGACGTGACGTGCTCTGCTGTGGTGCCTCATGCATATAAGCAGTGACACAATTGCCAAAGATAGAAAATATATATGTAACAGAAATTGCTTGAGTACGTAAGTAATGTGAGCGCAGCTGCACCACTGGTCCCGGGAGGATGTACAGGCACTAATTTACAACACAAGAAGACACAAACCACTGCATCACAGGCCCTTACAAAAGGAAGTGTGGGTACCGCAGCCTGCAGTTGTCGGCATACGTAAATAACACTTTCAGTGTTGACAGAGTACACGTCTACAATACGGAAACTAAATTCCAATATTCCAATCAAAAACGAAAGCAAAATAAAAAATAGGTTTGACTCTCCCTTTAGCTTCATTTTGCTACAGAACAAAACCATCCCTCTAGTGGGGCATACATGTTGCATGTGGCTATTATACAAATGTGCATGTTGATTTTTCAGACACTTTCATGTGATTGGTGTGCTCATATAGGTATCTGTGTATGACAGCCGTGCCTGTGGCGACAGCCTATACTCGTTTCTACTTTCACAGCATGAGCAAATGATCGCAAGAACTTCGACAAAGGGAAAAAATGCCAACAAACCTATTTTATTGCCTTCAATGTTTATGGTGCGCTTTCCTTATACACATATGGCAAGCCAGCGAGACCCTGGTGCACAGCTCACTACGTATTGTGCCATCTGTTGCAGAAGGAGCAGAGCCTTATTGATTTGCCTACCAAATCTGGAGACCAGTTCATACACTTCTTTTTTTTTCACTGTAACATGTACTTCCGATGTTGGCAACACTGCAGAACTCCTCCCATGCGATCAAGTCACAATAAGCTCATGCAAAGTCATGCAGATCAACAGCGCCTCGTGTCGCTCCATTGAGGCTGAAATGGCAAACAACACTGCACGTAAGGAAATTGTGCGAGGTCTTGACATGCGTATTGACATAACCACTACAGCAAGCAGTTATGCAGTGTACAGAATATCTATCGAAATTATGGCACTTTATATGTCATGTGCTGACGTAGTCACCAACAGAAGCATTAGCAAAAAGTATTCTTTTAAAGAAAATGAAGTGATTTTGCTATTATCATTATTCAACAATGTACACAGCCATGATTGCACCAATGCCTTTTGCAAATACCCAAGTGACTGACTTGTGAAATAAGCGGCACTGCAATTTTTTCACATCTACTTTCTCAACTTGTTTAAGAGTCTAAAAAAGTCTCATATTACTAACATGTATTGTGGTAGTGCTTTTAAAATCTATTCGCTGTTGAGAGAGAGCAAACACCTTGTACCTAATGAATGTTCATTGTGGTTGTTATATTTTTTCCTTGCTATTCTTTAGGGCTTCCGTTATGGAGGGATTCAACTGTAAATGTGCTCCTCTGTATTCCAGCTGCTGAGGTGTCTGCTATGTGTGGCCATCAAGCAAGCAAGCAAGGACCTTGAGACAAGCCACAATGTAGCATTACAGCAGCAGCACAGGAGGGGAAAGGACCACCAGAAGCTTCGATTCCAGCACGGTGATCAGTCAGAAGGGCCAGCGCAGTATTGGAATAATGTAACCAATTTCCCACCTCTTTCCGCAGAACCTACGCTTGTTGCAGCCCCCTCATCTCCATTTAAGGAAATGTGGTCGGACTTAGCACGGAAGTCTGTTTTTGCTACCATACAATGTCACAGTGCGATGTCAGTGACACCTAAGGTCGCAGAAAGAGACACTGCTCATAGATACCCTTCACTGCCAATAACTGCAGTGGCAAGCACCAGGGCTACAGCTGTGACTGTTGTCGCTCAAGTAAAACAGCACCCTGTGCGTGCTCCTGCATTGTCGGTGGTTTGTGGATGCAGCACAAAGTGAAGAAGACTGAGCGTACTGCCGTGCCACTGTGTTCTGTTGCTTTTGAGCAGAGCCCCGCTTATGACTGTGGGCCACCCGACGCCTGCGGCGTAACATCCACGGTGAGCCCCCAGGCAGAAGGTGTGCTTCAGTGCAAAGGCTGCAGTGCAGCCGACACCATCACTTTCTCACCTCATAATCAAGACCCTGAACAGGAGCAGAAAGCAACATCAGCAAAATCGTCACACAGCCATATTTGCATAGGTGGAGGAAAGCTTTCTGTAAAGAGCAAGTTCAGCACTTATAAGGAGCTAAAAGCTAGCTTTGAAGGATGGAAAAGTGTAGGGTTCCATTCTATGCGTATTGAAAGATCAGATAAAAACCCATTGTGTATTGAGAAAGATTTAAACAAAGCAGATTTTTCGTATGTTCGAGTTAAGTTTGTCTGTTGCCCGCAGGGTATCCAAATCCGAGGAAACAAAATATTCAGCCCAATCAACACTTCAATGGTACAGGATGCAACGTTGAACTTAAGCTTGCGCTGCGGGTTTCTCTACTACCCTATTATGAAGTTGTAAATTTAGTCGACGTGCGCTACCATAAAATAGGTCACGAGACTTTTGTATGGTACAATAATATTCGTGCATTAAGTGCTTCTGAAAAAGAGCAACTTCAGGACTTGATTTCTTCTAATGGGAAACCTAAAGACCTAAAGGATGCCATTCTGAAGAAAATGAGAAAACACGTTACTTCTCGTGATACCACAAACTTGAAGCATAGAACGGTTCAAAAAATTCATGACAATACTCATCATGGAGCCCTTCTGTTAGAAAAAATCAACGAATTGTTTTCTGAAAAGTCTTGGTGAAAAGTTCATATTGAAAAGAATACATAAAGTTGTCTCTTGTACGTATTGCTTCAATCAGAGCATATTGTCCAGTTAATAGAAAAATACCCTGAAGTGTTGTTTTTTGATGGTACATATAAAGTTAATAAATGGTACATGTAAAGTTAATAAAGAAGGGAGGGTATACCTTGCATTCGATTCTTTGTGAAGATGGAACAAGCCATGGAAGGCCTGTATGTTATGCATTTGTTCAGAGGGAGACATCAGAAATATTAAAGTCTTTTTTAGGGACATTCCTTAGTTTGATTCCTGTCATAGAGGAGAAGTGCAAAATTGTGGTACTGGACAAAGATCTAAATGACATGAATATACCTTAATTAAGCAGCTTCTGCCCAAATGTAGAATCTTGTTGTGTTCGTGGCATGTGGTAAAGAATTTACACACCAAAGAGATGCAGCATAAGTCAAACAGTCTAGATAAGAAGTATGTAAGAAATATAATTACGAAACTGGTTTTTGCACATACTGTAGATATATATCAAGAGCACTTGCAGGACTTGGAAGAAGCACTTGATGACAAAGCCCTCCTGGAGTACTTCTATAATAATTGGCACAGCTGCAAGAACATGTGGGTTCATGCTTATCGTGCAAATGCATGTAGTTATGGAAATAACACTAACAATCGAATAGAAAGCCATAATCAAAAGGTAAAGTATTATCTAACACGTGACATGCACTTAGTCGGAGCAGTAAAAGCTTTGATGAGGTATGTGACCCATGATGCTCTCTCACTCACTCAGGTAGGTAATTTGAAAGAACTTTCACCCCCCCGCCCCCGTTTTTGGGGAATTATTGAAGCTAGCTATGAGTCTTGTCGGTGGCTCTTAGTTCAAAGAATAAAATAGAAAGAACCAAGCAGCATTTCATACCAAATTTGGGCGCACGTTAAAGAACACCAGATGGTTAAAATTTCCGGAACCCTCCACTACAGCGTCTCTCATAATCATATGCTGGTTTTGAGACGTCAAACCTTACATATAAAAAATAAGCATTTCATACCAGATTTTACTGCGCTGAAATCATCTTTTCTACTGTGGAATGTTTCAGTAATTACTTTTCTGGGACTCGACTATGTCATTTCATAGAGTTACAGAAGTGGCAGAATAGTGCATTGGTGCCTCGAGCCTTATCATACATATACTTCTTTTTTTAGTGAACTAAGCCCTGTAGATAATACTGACGTTTAGGCATGTCTAAACTTTCACTAATCATTCGAAAGGGATAATTTTTTTGCCTTTAGCGTCCCTTTCAGCTAAAAAAGATTTGTTCTTTTGTGATTGAATGCCTGACTTTATTTTCTAAGCTGTGCTATGTGGAAACACTTACTTCGGCAAAATGAAAGCTAATGCAGGCAGCTGGTGAAAATTTACTTTTCCAACTGTAAATAAATTTTGTATGATTGTATTACAATGTAGGATGTTCTCAATGCATTAACAAATAGTTCATATTCTGAACATTCCCAAGAAAACAGCATCAATTCTAGTGAAAGTCTAAATGTTTGCTATGGCAAAGTTTGATTCCATTAGGCTGGCTGGAGTTTGAGGCAGCAGTCCGGCATGGCCTGTATTAGTTTCATACTGTCTAAGTCTCTGGGCGGAGACTGACCGCTACAGAGCGTGTTCTCGGGTGGCAGATAGAGAAACGTTCCATGATGTGAAGTTGCACAAAGCTGCTTCTTATCGTGGTACAGGCAGTTATGCCCGTGGACCAACAAGCATATAGTCATGATTCATATTAGTAACAACAGCATGCTTGCTGCTGTTAGCCGCCAGTGGTTTTTACCCATCGCCTGAATTTACGTCAGTGCTTATACTTTGACATTGTGATGTGCGTGTAACATCAGTGCAGTGCTCATGTTGGTTACCAGTCACGACACCATAACAAGGACCTGCTGCCAGCCATCATGTCCTGGTCCTGACCTGCCTTTGAGAAGCTGACTCAACCGTCTAGGTTGGCGAGCGAGTTTCTGCTTCTGGTCACCAGCCACAATGATGCAGTGACCAGCCACCATGGTACATGCATAGATAGATCTGTCTGATATAAAGTGTTAATGCAAGCTTGTTAATACATCATGAACGTGCTAATATAAACAGCACTACAACTAGACAGAGAAAGAAGAAACAGAAGCTGCAAGGAACATCCTGTCTCTTGCAGCTCTATTTATCAGATGTTCTGATCTCTCTGCTCACATTTTGAGGTTTTTTCACACTATGACTGAAGCGCTTCTGTCCATGACTTATGGGTGAACTGGGCTTCTCATCTGCTTCAGCCAACAAATAAACCTGCAACAAATACACCTGAATGACACCAGCATTGGAACTACTGGCGACTGTTTTTGTTTCAAATGTTCAGCAGAACTTGATTTATTATGAAGCTTTGCTTGTCTCAGTAGTTTGGTAGTGGGTGCAGTTTCAGTGTGGTTGTCTTGCTTTTATTCAAAATTACTTTCGTTTTAAATGTTTGACATTTGTGTGTGAAAAACTGGCTCATCCTTTCCTGAAACGAGACCCTGCCTCAGTAAAACGATCCTGCATCGCAGGCATGATGGCTGAATGGCTGCAGCTGCTTCAATGCTGCCCAAGGATGTGAGGGTTGATGTTTGAGAGTAGCAGCCATGGGCCGGTAGAAAAAGTGGAACTTATTTAAACTCACTCAAGAAATACATTTCACCATGAAAACTCACTCGGACTCAAATTTACTGAAATTTAGCCCAACAGAACTAATTGGGACTCACTAAACTGTTTGTAAACTACTCTCACTCAGGCTCAAACTTTCCAACATATTACTCAGTTTGGCACGCTCAGACTTGAGATTTGACCTGTGTCTGAGTGAGCAAATACCTGTCACTGGTCGCAATCCAATAAGAATATTTTTATGAAATATGCGGCTCACATCTGAAATTTTTGCCATGAATGTCCCGTGAGCGAGTTTGTGAAGGGAGGTCATGGCGACCCCCTTATCTCCTAACTTGCGCCTCTGTTCAATACCCGCATGAACGGTTGTGTGTTGACGTATGCTTGGACAGATTTGATTACCAATGTAAGCAAATATGATGCCGATAGTAATGCTGATAGGCGGGTATATAGGAACATAGGTTAGAAATATTAGGTGGTGCTCACTAAGGCTCACGCAAGAAATACACGTTGAGCTTAGAGCTCACCACCTCAGACTCGCAAATATTTTAATCACTTGGATTCAAGCTCATTGAAATTTTCCTTAGCCAGACTCACTCTAACTCAAACTCATGTAATATTACTCAGCTGTACTCACTCAAACTCACGGCTCGATTATAGTCCAAGTGAGCCTGGCGCCAGTAACGTCCAACGCGCCATGCTCGAATCAGCCAATCGCTGATACAATAGCTGTGATGGGTAATTTTTGAACTTGTAGCGCAATTTGTCAAGTGAAAGGAAAGCAACTTTCAGCTGAATTTGAACATTTATTGAGAAATTCTGGCCTCGTGCTGCGCAACAATATTTGGCTAACGTGTTCTCGGGAGTCTTGACTACCGATTGGTCGCATTCTCCGACCATATTCAATAAGTGTTGCAGGGCCCCTTAAACTTTGAATTGGTTTTGCGGCAGTGCGAATTTCTTTGGATAAATGCTTTCATGGCATAGCATTCCACGTTAGAGTGAAATCACCTTTACAGGAGGTTATGTGCAGATCAATGTTAACTATTTGTTAATTGCACATACTTTCAATAATTTATATCAATTTTCAATAAATAATTATTATTTATTAAATTTTTAATAATTTAAAATTAAGTCAAAGGAATTGTGAATACAGTGCTGTTCCTTCAAATATTCGAAGCATTCGAATATTTGCACAAGCCTGCTTTTTTTAGTTAATATATTTGTCTTTTTTGCTCTGTCTATGCAATTGGTTTCTCCCCTTCTTTTTTTCTCTTCCTCCTCTTTCGAACGGTTTTCCCATCTTATCTTTCACTCTCTCCTTTGCATCCTACCTTGCCTTTCCCACCCCTTATACTATTTAAGGCTATGCTTTTTTCTGTCACCGTGCGTAAATAGCTGTAGAGTTATTATGGTCACCTTTCAATTGTACGTTCGCTGGTTCGAATACTGCCTCGAGTAAGCGAAAAAAAAAACAAGAAGTGTTCTTGTTTTCTTTCCTTCTGCTGCTAAAAAGTGGTTCATTGCAGATGGGGCCCGTCTTATAAAGCAGCACAGGCTCGGAGGTGCCAGTTAGCTTGCCAGTATCCATTCAAATGTTATGACTGGCAGTGCAAGGACCCAGTCTGCAATAGACGCTCATTGGCGTACCTGCCAAATGTGGTACACGTCCAGCAGAAACGCAAGAGGTGTCTGGGTGTGCTACAGGTACACGCAGCAGTGTTGCTGGGACAGACAGTTCGCGTTTGAGGAGAGGCGCATGCACGGACCGAGGATATGAAAAGCGCGTCGCGAGTGCGCTCAGGGCTCTCTCTGTGGCCTTCGCTACGGCCAGTCCTGTCTCCTGTAAAAGAGCATCTCGACGCCTTATGTTTTTTTACACCTGTAAATATGTAAATAAATCGTGTGTTTCCGTCATTAAGAATCCTCTCAAAGGTGTCTCCTGCCCTGGCACCTGGGTGAAAGCCTGTGCCCCTAACCTCGGTCACATCAAGGTGTGCTTTCCAAAAGTATCGCTGTTGTATGTATTGTATGCTCACAATTGACAACAATGAAGGCATGGCTAAACTTGTTGCTGGTTTATCACCAGCCTTCTTGCAATATGTTCCTGTTTCAAATATATGAGGGCTAGGTTTTCTTTTTTTCAAGTCCTATATCGTTCGAGATAAAACTACAGCGAATTCAAGACGCTCATGTTTGAAACAGTTAAGTAGAGTTTCCAGTTGCCCCTTTGCATAGTTGCCACTGCGATCGAAGCATCTGTTTTGGCCTTGTAGCAGCTTTTTTTATGCCCCTTCCCCCCCCCCCCCCACACACATTGAAGACAGCCAAGTCTTTCAATGTTTCTATACTGTTTTTACACTTTGCTGTCACCAGGGTTGCTACCTTTTCTCAAACAAAAAACACGCCCTTCAACGACGGAAAGACGGAGGGCCGAGAATACCAGGTGATTAATGTCCAACAATAGACACCATGTCAGGTCTTTCGCATAAAGTGCCATTTCAAATAATATTGCTTTCTTTGAGTCAAATAAACCTCATAGAAATGCAAAAATAACTCACTGAGCTAACCTACTAGTCACATTGCTGGCATAAAAATATCCATGGTTAGAATAATGCTTCGTTTCCCTCACTTGAAAGAGAAAAAAATTGGGAAACCCTTAAGGCTTGCTTTCAAGAATTGGTCACGATGACGGTACCCTGGCCCTAGTGCGTACTTCAAGCACTTGGTGCATGAAATCTTTTCGAACTTGGAATGCACTCACTATGTGGTCTGAAGGAATGTGTGCAGCAAAATGTGTGCGTTTTGTTATGGCTGGCCACCTTTTCACTATGAAGTCCTTAAGATAATCGCATGCTCTGATGCCTGATTACAATGCACGCTTGTATCAAACAATATTACTGTGATATTACATATTGAATTGTGAAGGCAGTATACAGGACACATGTGTCTGCAAAGCCTAACGTTATTTTCACTGCATTTTCAAGCAGGTGAAGTTATTTTCCCTGAATTTCCAAGCAGATGTGTGGCTGCGCGGTAGAACGTACTGCTTGCCATGCAAATAGCCTGGGGTCGAACCTCTCGCAAACTGGGAAATTTTTATTACTTATTTTATTGACATCTTTCTTGAGTTTCCGGTTGCTCACAAGGTTCATCACTCACAGTCAACGACGCCCACGAAATTTTTAAAACTATGGCGTTAAAACTGGCATAAAAGGGTAACAATGTATGACTGATCAAATAAGCTTTTACAGCTTATGCCAAATCACATTGGTGTGATGTTGAAATCCCTAGGTCCACTGTTAGACTACCAAATGTCATGACTTTCACTTTTATGTCTGTTTAGGGGTACAGCAATTAACTGGCCAGAAAGTGTAAATAGATCTTTCTTTATTTGGAAACATGCAGAAGTGTGATAAAATCAAGCTCCTTTTCCCTTGAGTAATTTGGGTTGTATATGTATTTTGAAAAGGTGTTTGAAAATCACAGCAGCTGTGCCATTGCACTGCTTCATGGCAAAAGCTTAGTATCGAGTTCTTGAGAATTCCTGCACGTTGCCTGCTGCAGCTCAGACAATTGTTAATCTGGCTTAAAACTATATAGTAAATATATTGCATTCTCACTTTCAATTTTGCTTATTATGCAGTTTAGCTTACCCTTCGTGGTTCATCGATGTTTTTCAAATAATAACAGAAATTTGCAGAACTTCGTGCCTAAATATAGTTTGACACAATCTTCACTAAAATATGGCCAACAATTTATGAGTAAAAAGTGGGACACATGTGGCTCATCGACCCATGAAGCATCTTTGAATAAGTGGGAGAACACCTGTCACATTGTCTCATAAGACACTAAGCTGTAATTCTGCTGCCAAATTTCTTGCCCAAAAAGGCCCAATCGAAGCAATACAGCGGAACACTTTTAAAACTGTGGGAAAAAAACGGCAGTGAACCTTAACTTCAGATGTTCTACACAATTCTTCGCCTCTGCCTGTGCCATTGAGTCTAGCGGCTCTGTCCCAAGGTCTTCACATACACAAACCCTTTCAGCTTTTGTCTGTCTTATCGGTAGGTGTAGATAATATTGAAACTTGACGAAGACAAAAAGAAAACAGCAGGCATAGAAGAGTGCATGCATTCATAAGAAAATAAAGAAAAAGGAGAATATTGCTTTTCATTCACATTCAACGAAGCTGTGTCTATGCATGTCTTGTCTTGTATCTGCAACGGATAAGGGAGAACATTTCAGTTAAGCCTGCATTTTCGCACATAATCAAAATTGTGGTAATGAATCATGGCAAGCCACTTCGACGTGGTGTCAATGCACTGAATGCTGTAAGTGCGTTTGCAAATGCTGCATCATATTCGTGAACTCTATTCAGGTGTGAGATTTCTGATATATCTTACATGATTTGATGATCTTGAATATTCGTGTTCTCTTTGGCTTCCTGGCTGTATGAAGCAGCAATTTTGCCATATTTTTCCTTTGGCCCGAAATTTTAGCAACAGTGTTTTAGCCACAGTTTTTGGTCTCATTGCCTCTCCTCATAATGGTAAAAAATTTAAAAGAATGTGCTATTTTGTGACATCCATCAAACGTGAAAAAACAGTTATGCATGTATGATATGTTGTTAGGCTATGCAAGGAACTGCTTCATTTTTCATTCGAGTGCACTTCCACAACGATTTTAGGCAGATATAATTTTACAATTTAGAAAGAAAATCTACAGTTGCACGCTAAACTTCTCTCAAAATTCAGAACAGCAGAATACCACAAATTTGGAACTTTAGCTACCTGGTACGCAATATGACACCGGCTGCAAAATTATTAACAGAACAAAATGATTTTAAGCTCAACTTATCACTGATACCATGCATTGTAAACGTGCAATATATAGTTTCTCAGTTTCCTTAATGTTTCTGGTACACCACAGCTGGAAAGCATTGTGCTGATGGCTACGTAAAGTGGCAGAGAAAGTTTTACTGAGAAAAAAGTGGGATGCATTCATCCTATTAACCCTCAAAAGGTTTAGAAATTGATGCTCAGCAGTGGAACTTCCTCCACAGCAACAAAAAACCTGCATTGAACCACAGTGCATGCACACACCATCTCTCCAGCATTTCGCTCATGCACTGTGTCATGGCAGAATTTGGTACCAATGCAGTGAACAGCTATAGGCCACTGTTTGCAACATGTGTTGCATATAAGACTCCATCAGCAACAAGGTTTGGTGAAAACTGTTTTATTGCCTTTTTTGAGTTGCCAATGCGTGATTAGACACTCTGATTTACGAGCTTTCCAGTGACATAAAAGAAATGTACATTAAAAAATTGGTTGGCCGAAGGAAATAATCAGGCCCTCGAAATCCACAGAAGCATTAAGAAAGGGTAAATATTCATTGGTACAAGCACATTCCTGGAGCTAAGTAGCCAGCTGCGCTACACATCTCAAGTCTTTTCTTATAATGTGCCAGGGCGGATGCTGTGTATTATACTGTTGCACAAGTTTTCCGTTGATTTTGGTCTACTTAACGTTTTGAAACATTAGTTAACTGTTAAAACATATAGAGTTTTGCAAATTATGACCATTGAATCGAACACAAAAAAATGAAATTTGGAGTGTTAAATCACTGAATATTTCTACAGATCGAATCACACTTGTCTAAAACACCAAGCCGACCACTCCAGTTGTCCTTTTCTGCAGAAATATGTTAATGCCGACGCCGTATGAATATCTAACATGGTATACGGCGTGCTAGGCCTTCGTGTGATAATTTAAGCGTGAACAGAAACATGTAGCTAAGGTGACATAGAAGCCGTCGCTAGCAAGAGCCATGCACTCCGCTGCTCTGGACAAGTGTGATTCCACCTGTAAAGCTGTAGTGTTGACATTTCTTTGGTGCATGAAATTCTCCATGTTCACGTTACATCTGGTCCTTGATATAAGAACATGGAAATAAAAAGCATATAAAATAAAACCTTGTATGTCAGAGTGAGAATAGAAACCAAGCTGCTTGTGTGGCAAGCAGGCGTTCTACCACAAAGCCACGTGCCTGCTCAAAAATAATTTTCATGCTTTACAAATACACGCTTCTTGTATACACGCTTCACAATACAACATGTAATATCGCAGTATTTCATGGTACAAATGTGCGTTGCCACTGGCCATGAGAACGTGTGATTATCACAATGACTTCATTGTTTAAAGCCAGCCACTAATAACAAAAGGCACAAATGCTACTGGAGTATTCTATTAGGACCACGTAGTGGGCGAATAATAAAAACATTGCATGCCATAGTTGCTCGTGGTTTAAAGCATACTACCCAGTACCTGCATTGCGTGGTCTATCCTGTGTCCCATCTCTGCACTCTTCGAAGTAACTATGTGTACGTATCAACAAGCTCGCTTAGCCACCATTTAGAAATCCATTACACAGACTGCAACTATATGCGAAACCCTTACTGGCACAAGCCACTTTAAACATTGATTACGTAGTAATAATCTGCAGTATAAACTGTTCAAGTAATGTTATCGCGTAAAAAGTATGCACTAGGTGGTTGGAGTATACACTAGGCATAGGATATCACTGTCGTGTTCTACTCAAACCTTAAGGGTCCCCTAATTTTTTTCACCAAACAATTGTACGATTGAAATATAGTCATGTTCCACAAGCATGGTTTTGTAAGTAATCACCCTTTTGGCCTATACTAGAAGAGTGGAGGGGGTGCTATTAGGAGTAGATTTACAGGCTGTTAAGAGTGGATGGACAAATTCGACAGATTGTTGTGCAAGTATGCAAATATTAGGGCGTGTCAGTTCAGAATAAATACCTGACAAAGATCACAGGCAGTGGTCCTGACAGATGTGGTCTCTTGAAAGCATTTCATGCTAGGAAAGAAGTGATGTGTCATTGACACATCTGTTGAAACTTGGAAGGTCAGAAAAGTTTTTAAAGCACACTTATGTGACGTTTCTTGACTGTACATGACTGTGACATCGCACACTTCAACACTGCACATTTGTCTATTTCCTAACATATTTGCTAGCAAAGTCGCAACAAGGTGTTTATCAATTTATTTTTTTCAAATTTAGTGACTTTTCCAGGTTTTTTACATCAATTAAAAGAAGACTCCATGACCATAATGTCTGCTTGGAAAACTGTGCTGTGGAAAGAAAACTTTAACGGTAAAGAAATAATATATGAGGCACTAATATAAAACAAATGAACACAGTTTGCACACACACTCATAATGTTGTGAGTGTATGTGGTAAGAATGAAAAAATGTGTGTATCTAGTCAAAATAAAACCTGTGACCAAGGCACTGAGGAAGTTGGTTGTTTAATTTTTCGAACAACCAGGACACAATCACACAAATAAAATCAACTGCAGCTGCAAGTTTGAAGGAGCCTGCGATGGTCCAACAGTGCAGCCAATCCTGCCAGGAAACGTAGAGGTGGCGCCATCTCGCGACATTCATATAAAAATTATGCGGCAACCCAGCCAGTTGGCTTACTGGAGCACATTCTAGTTCATTATAATTGGCTATAGCCTGCAGGCCATTTATAATGGGATTAGATTACCTTGACCTAGACTGCTGTATTTACTAATGATTTGCATCCCCGTCTAATTTGTACACGTCTAAAATATATTTTTCAGCAAAAAGGAGTACTTACGTATTTTGTGCAACCTTGTCTTGTCAACGACTAAAAACAACGTCGCGAGAACGAAACCGTACAGCAAAATTTACTTTATCCTTTCTTTCACTCGCTTTTTTTTTACACAATGCACACATGCTTGTTGGTATTTTATTTTTCTGGGTTCTGACACGTGGAGCACAATGAAAGTCCTCAGACACCTGAAATGAAAGCTGGGGTGCCCCGCCGCGGTGGTCTAGTGGCTGAGGTACTCGGCTGCTGACCCGCAGGGCGCGGGTTCGTATCCCGGCTGCGGTGGCTGCATTTCCGATGGAGGCGGAAATGTTGTAGGCCCGTGTGCTCAGATTTGGGTGCACGTTAAAGAACCCCAGGTGGTCTAAATTTCCGGAGCCGTCCACTACGGCGTCTCTCATAATCATATAGTGGTTTTGGGACGTTAAACCCCACATATCAATAAAAGCTGGTGTAGCGTTTGAAGCGCTGATGCTTCAATATGGGGAGGAAAAAAGGAATCTGTCAGGCCGCAAGAGCTTCCCCATTTTCATAGGCAAATAAAATGTGCAGAATCGCGAGTTAGGCAAATTGGTGAATGTTCGCCGTAGAAAATTTTTACAAAGGAACGGGTTAGAAGCAGTCGGAGAGGGTCACAGCTGATTTCACAACTGAAATTTATTTAGAAAAGGAAAGGACATATATAGAAAATATTGACTCATCAAAACTGTGCACATGTACACATCTGTTACAACACAGAATGATTCATGTCTTCTCTAAGAGCTTATGTTCTTCATCTAGAAGAGTGTTACATGGAATACTTATGCACTTGTCGTTAGATCTAATGAAAAATGCTTCGGCTATTTCACACATGCGCTAATCAACATGTCAATATTTGATATTTGTTTTTTTCAAGTGGGGCACACACAGGGCTGAGTAGTATCACAATAGTATTTAAGAGATACTTTGGAGTGTCTGTATTGCTGTATCGAGGCACTTTTGAAAAATGTATTTGTATCTCAGTAGTGAAATACTTTTACGGTGTATCGCATGTATCGCGATACTATCCAGGACACGGGTATTCGGTTACTTTTTTTTCATAAATGAGCTGAGACGTGTTGACAATAGAGAAAAAAATGTCTGCTGTGACCTTGGCTGTCTATGGCAAGATATGCACCCACCATTTCTACATTTCTGCTTAAGGTGAAAGTGACTCCTACCTTTTTGAAAGCGAGCTAGTTGCTTTGCTACCCGCATCCCATTGTGCTCCTTCACGCAGAACTGGAATGTGTTTGAATGATGGCCTGCTTCAGCGTACCAACAATGTTATACTGCCATATTGAATTCCAGTGCAGATATTTTCATTGTGAGGAGCATTGTATACTGCACAAGGGGAGCCATTTTTAAAATGTATTTTCTCATGCCAATTGAACGAGTAGTGCTTTTTTCTCGTATTTTTTTCACTTTTCTATTGCTGCGCCCATTTGAAAAACTGGAGCTTATTGCGGGAGCCACAAACCACCCAAAGAATTTGGTGCGTGGTGCCGTGTGCCATCTACGATACTTCTTTCTGCAGAGCGATTTTGAAAAACGCCAGCATGGCCAAACGGCGATTCAAAAGAGGTCTTTTTGAGTTTCTTTTCGCATTCCTTGTTTTGTCCATTATTAATTCTTTCTGCTTTTTCTGTCATATTTCTAGAAAACACTAAACCTTCAACTGGAAGTTCGTTTGTTTATGGTTCCAGCACTTCGCTTGAACTATGCTCCTTCTAGAAAACTAATACTGTTACTGTTGAGTTCCAGATTTCGGTGTACAATGCATGTTACTGATGCTCTCATACGGCATAGTTTTTTATTGCAACTAATATCTCTAAATATGTGGTTATTAACAATTATGTGCAGTGTAAGCATCCTTTGTAATGCCTTAATGGCACTCAGAGGACGGCGATAATATATTAAATCAACTTCATTTGCAACTTTCAATGCGCTGCACATTTTAAATTTTATTTATTTATTTATTTATTTATTGAAAATACCTTACAGGCCAGAAGGCATTGAGTAAGGGGGGTTACAGTGAAAAATCGCATGTAAATTTCAAAATAAAAACGGTACAATGTCGGTTAGTAATAACAAAAAAAATTAACAAAGCAATAAGTCAGCAATACGTAAGGAGGAGGAGGAATAAATGAGGAATGACAGGGAGGTTAGCCAAGCAATACGTAAACATGGCGATGAAGTATATAAGAACACTCCGTAACATAAAAACGCTCGGAAAAGAAGTAAAAGAACGTCAAGATGAAATATTAAGGAAATGCGTCTGAACTTTTTGCCGAAACGTGTTGGGGTTGCTATCAGAGGCGATATCGTCGGGAAGATCATTCCACATGCGGATGGCTTGTGGTAGTGCGGATGTGTTGAACGCGTTCGTGTTTCCAAAAATGCGAGTGAAGCTGAGATGGTTATGTAATCTGCGTGACGTGTAGAGCGGGCATTGAAGGTGCAACGACGATGTTTTGTTACTGTAGACGTACTTATGAAATAGGCATAACAAGGACACGTGACGACGAACATTTAATGCTTGGAGGGAATGATGGAGTTTAAGCTGAGTCACACTGGAATTGATGTCATAGTTTCTAGAAATGTAACGGGTGGCTCTGTTCTGGATTGTTTCCAGCATGTTAATTTGATACTGAGCGGAAGGGGACCAAACAGATGAGGCATATTCAAGTTGCGGGCGGACGAAAGTTAGGTATGACATTTTGCGAATGTTAGTGGGACAACGACGAAGGTTTCGGCGTAAATACCCCAATGTTTTGGAGGCTTTTGCACAAACGTTAGTGATGTGATCAAACCAGGAAAGCCCTGGTGTAAGGTGGATGCCAAGATACTTGTAAGAAGTCGCCGTGGAGAGCCTGTCACATTGCATATGGTAAGTGAAGTTAGATATGACCTATTTACGTCCAAAAGAAACAACTTTACACTTATTAGTATTCAACCTCATAAGCCAAGTGCTGCACCAGTTAGAAATAGTGTTCAGATCATCTTGAAGGATGGAGTGATCGTTAGGACAGTTTATAGGTCTGTAGAGCATGCAGTCATCAGCGAAGATTCTGATATGCGATGATATGTTAGTTGGGAGGTCGTTGATGTAGATAAGAAAAAGTAATGGGCCAAGAACGCTCCCCTGTGGGACGCCAGAAGAGACATACGAAGAGGGAGAGGAAGAATTATTAACGATTGTGAACTGCTTGCGAAGTGACAGAAAATTGCGTAGCCAAGATAAAGTGAGGGAGTCTAATCGGAGGGCAGATAATTTTGAAATAAGGCGACAATGGGCGACACGATCGAATGCTTTGGCGAAATCAAGAAATATGCAATCAGTCTGTAGGCCATTATTTATGTTGTAATGAATGTCTGTAGTGAATTCTAGTAACTGTGTTTCGCATGACATGCCCTTTCTGAATCCGTGCTGGTTTGAAAAGAAGAATTTGTTAGTCTCGAGGTGACTGTATACGTGGGAGGCGATTATGTGTTCGAGGAGTTTGCAACATATGCATGTGAGCGAGATTGGGCGATAATTTTTAGGTGAGTTCTTATCTCCGGATTTAAAAATGGGTACTACTTTGGCTATTTTCCAGTCGTCTGGAAGTTTTCCAGACGATAGCGACTGTCGAAAAATGTGGTATAATGTAATGCTAGATATGGAAACAGTATTTTTAATTACCTTAGAGTTGATATCATCTATACCAGCTGATGAGGATGCCTTAATCTGTTTAATTCGACACGCGATACCCTCCACCGTGATTTCAATAGGCTGCATGTATTGGAAGTTGTAATCAGGGATATGTGGTACGTCAGAAGAATCTTCTTGGCTAAATACAGATGAAAAAAAGGTATTAAAAGTAGTGGAGCACTCGTAGTCTGAAAGCGGAATGTTGTTTTCATTAAGTAATGACAACTGGTTGGAACCGTGGTCAGGGGATATGAGGCGCCAGAATTTCTTTGGATTATTTTGCAGAAGAGAAGGTAGGTCGTTGTGAAAATATTTTTCTTTGGCGTTGCATATTGCTTTACAGTAGTCAGTCAAGTACTGCTTGTATTTTTCCCAAGCGGATGGCGTAGCACTGCGTTTGGCATTGCAGTACAGGCGTTTTTTCTTGTTTCTTTGCTTACGGAGGGATTTAGTGAACCAGGGATTAGATAGATCATTAGAAACAGTGATAACAGGGATATATTGGTTTATCAATGAAGACATCTTGTCTCTAAAAAGCACCCAGTTTTCATTTACAGACCTGTTGTAGAATGACGGAAAGAGGACATTGCTAAAAAATTCTTCGAGCTGTGCACTTATTTTGTCAAACTCTGCTTTGCTGTAGTCCCGAATTTTCTTTTTGGATATTCCTGCAAATGGTACAGGTAAGTCCAACGTTACCTCGATTAAATTGTGATCACTGAAGCCCTTTAGGCAAGAGACTGTCCTCACTGAATCAGGAGCATTAGTTAGTAATAGGTCTAACGTATTTAAACCACGGGTTGGTTGATCAATGACTTGCGAGAGGTTAAAGTCCAAGACTAAGTTAATGAATTCTGTGGAAAGGCAGCATGGTGATGAGAAGTTTGTCCAATCAATCAGCGGGAGGTTGAAGTCACCGAATAGGTAAACTACACCAGTAGGGCAAAGATCTTTGGCATTTTTGATGCTATGACGAAGATCACGTACAAATGTGTTATTATAATCAGGCGGACGGTAACAATTGCCAACCAGAATTTTAGCGTGTTTAGTCACACACATTATCCAAATTATTTCAATGGGTGAGTCAAGATTCAGTACATACGAAGAGATTGTATTTTTTACACCAAGAAGTACACCACCACCTCTCCTGTCGACGCGATCTTTGCGGTATATGTTATATCTTTCACTGCCAGCAAGAACTTCGTTATTTGTGATTGCAGGGTATAGCCAAGTTTCCGTGAGCACGAGTATATCTGAATTGTTGTCTTCCAGAAAAGAGCAGATTGTATCGCGCTTGGGTATTATGCTTCTAATGTTAGTAAATGATATCAGAAAAGAAGGGATCGCCAAATGTGATTTAGGTTTCTGGTGGTGTTTAGGTGGACATGTTTTGGTTGCGAGCTATCTTTCCGATAGAATAACGGTTTTGCTGGCATGATCAAGTATGTAGGTTTTGCCATCCATGCGTAGCCTGTCAACTGAGAGCTTAAACGGTTTTCTTTGCGTTTTAGCGAATTCAATTAGGCTTTTTCGTGCCTGTCGCGTAGCTAGAGAAAAATCTTCTCCGATAGAATATTTGGACCCTTTTAGTTTTGGAGCTGACGCAAGAATTTGCTGCTTATCTTTAAAGAAAGTCCAGTTTGGCTATTATAGGTCTCTGTTTGCTGTCTCTGAATTTCCCCAGCCTGTGCACACGCTCGAATTGTGCGCCAGTCAAAGAAATGTTGAATTTTTCGGAGCAGAATTCGATTATTCTTTTTTCAGATGCTGCCCATCCCTCCTTAGGGTCATCTTCTAATCCAAAAAAAAAAGCAAGTTAGACCGCCTCTGTCTGTTTTCGGTATCGTTACACCTGGACGTAATCTCGGTCAAATGATCCGAAATTTGGTGCAGGGAGTTATTAGGCGTACCGGTACCAGTTGCCGAACAGTGACGCGACAGATGATTCAAGCGCTAAAATGCGTTCAGTCAAACGAGCCACTTCGTTCGTAGAAGCCGTCAGTTTTTCAATGGTCTCGCTTAATTGCGCTGACAAGGCTGCATGCCCTTCCTCTAATTTCTGTATGGTTAACATAGCTGCGGCGAAAGCCTCAGACTCGATCTTGCTCATAGGCCCTGGGTTCGATTCAATATCACCCAACAGCATGAGCAGCATATCAAAGATTACCAGACAGAAACGAGATATTCGTGACAAAGATCGTTTCAAAGCATCACACCATGCTTTGTTATGCTACACACTTGTTATGCTACACATAACAAGTGTCTATATGGAGTATAACTATCTCCGACATAGAGAAAAGTACTTTAGTATCTGTATTCCGGATCACTTTTTTTGTCTTTTTGCAAAAGTATCTCTGATATATCCTGTCACATCAATTACAAATTTATCTCAGTATCTGTATTTTATGCTCCCGAACCACGCATATCGATATCTGTATTCCAGAATACTTTTTTCGGGCATCTCTGCCCAGCCCTGAGCACACATCCACATGGCCTACAACGAGCTGCCAAATCAGACGTGATTTCAGCATCTGATAGCATTAGCTCATGCTCTCTTATGCACACGTTTATGTAACGCCCCATATGTAACGCCTCCCCCCTCAGTCTCGGCTTCCTTCACATTCTTCTTAACTGATAATTCTTTTTGGTTTGGCCCCCTGCTGTTTTCTAAGTATTTACCAGCCATTTTTTTGGTTTGCTTCCGCCAGTTTGTATTGACATTCTTCATGTACAAGTAGCTGAATACCTTCCTAGCCCAACGCTCCTCCCCCATTTCTCTCAATCGCTTCTCAAATTTCATCTTGCTGCTAGCTTCCCTACCCTCAAATGATGTACATTCCATATCACCTTATACTCCCTGATTTGGTGCATTCCTGTGAGATCCTAAGGCAAGCCTACCTATTCCACAATGCTTAATTTCCAATCTCGCTTAAACTTCTGATCTCGTGCACAAGACCGCATTTCCGAACGTCAGACCAGGAACCATGATCCCTTTCCATATTCCTCTCACAACATCATACCTATCGTAATTCTACAGTGCCCTGTTTTTCATTACCACTGCATTCCTGTTACCTTTAGTCCACACGTATATTTCGTGTTCCCTTTAGTACTCGGCCCCATTGCTTATCCATACGCCCAGATAGTTGTATTTATGTGTTATCTCTAGCGCGACCTCCTGTATTCTAACCTCACTACCTTCGTTGTCTTTAAAAATCATGACTGCTGATTTTTCCTTACTGAATCTGAAATCTAACCTATCTTCCTCATAACCGCAGATGTCCACCAATCTCTGCAAATCTCGTTTGTTGTCGGCCATTAGCACTATATCATCTGCGTACATCAATGCTGGTAGTGCCTGTTCAATGAGTTTTCCTTGTTTGACGAAAGAGAGGTTGAAGCCCAGTCCACTTCCCTCTAATATGGCCTCCAATCCTTGTAGGTACATCATGAATAATAAGGGTGACAGGGGACACCCCTGCCTAAGCCCCCGTTTTACCTCTGCGGGCTCGGATACCTGTTTTTCTCACTTTATAATTACCTTCTTACTTTATAGATATCTTTTAAAAGATTAGTGGCTACATCATCCACGCCTTGTGTGTCCAGTACTCCCCACAATTCCTCTTGAACCACGCTGTCGTACGCTCCCTTCATATCCAAAAATGCTAGCCACAGGGGCCTGTGTTTCTTTTCTGCTATTTCGACGCACTGCGTTAGTGAGAACAGATTGTCTTCCAACCTCCTGTGTTTCCGAAACCCATTCTGCAGTTCCCCCAGCAACCCCTCATTTTCTATCCATCCCTGCAGTCTTTCCTTTAAAATCTGCATTGCCAGCCTGTAGACCACTGATGTTGCTGTTATAGGACGGTAGTTGTTTATGTCAGCTTTGTCCCCTTTTTCCTTTATGGATCATGCTCATCTTGCTAAGTTTCCATCCATCGGGAACTTCTCCATCGATTATTATTTTCCTCACTGCCTCTCTCAAAGCCTGCTTAGACTTCGAACCTAATGTCTTTATCAGCATAATTGGAATGGCATCTGTGCCTGTTGATGTACTACTAGGAACGCTTTTCTCAGATCTTTCCCACTCTTCTAGTGAAAATGGAACCATTGCGCCACTTGATTCATCCTTGCCTGTTGTGGTGCATAAAGCACTTCTTTGTAGAAATGTTTCTGTCACCCTTGTTCTTATATATTCAATAGCTTTCATCCCCTTCTAGCCCAGCACATTGAGCTGTAGTTATAAACCTCTGCTCGAGGTTCGTCTCATTTCTTAGGGAGTTTAGATGGTTCCAAAATTTCGCAGCTGCATTTCTGTCCTTTTTGTGTACTTCTACCAGTCACTAAGCACCCTTACTTCTAATCTTTTCATTGATCAGGAGAGATGCTTGCCTTCTAGAGCTTAGAAAGATTTCCCGTTTTCTTTTAACATCATCTGTCGGTTCATCCCGCTGCTTAGCATGTCAATTTTCTCTAGAGGCTTCCTGACGTTTTGGTATAGCTCTCTTAACTTCCTCATCCCACCAACTTTTGGGTTTGTGTCTTCTTTTCCGGGGTTACTTGTCACGTGCCTTAGCAAGCCCTAGCTCAAACAGTCTAATTAGATTCGTGTATGTCCACACTGTTTTATTATCCTCAGTGATTACTTTCTCAATTTGTTTAGTGGCTATTTTAATTTGCCTTTCTGAATAAAAATTTTCCTGTAGTTGCTCATCTTGTTTCCTTCCCACTTTCACTGCTCTTCCAAAACTTATCTTGATACGTTGTTGATCACTACCCAGACTTCTGGAGCCGCCTTCACCTATGTGCATTCCCCTGAGCTTATCATACATCCTATGTGACATCAGTGCATAGTCTATCGTTGACTGCAGCCTCCCCACCTTTCATGTTATTTGCCCTTCACGCTTCTCGGTACTGTTGCAAATTATCAAATCAAGCCTTTCACACATATCCATTATCATTTTGCCTGTCGGGTCGGTATACCCATCTGTATCTTCTATGGGTGCATTCATATCTCCTAGTATGATTATCTCGCACTCTCTTCCTAACTCCTGAATGTCCTTTCATATACACTCTACCATCGCCTGATTTTCCTCTCTGGCCTTTGCTCCTCTCCACAATACACGAAACCAAGGAGTGTCATTTGCTTCGTCACTTTCCCTTTTAGCCGTAAATGTTTGTCGGAGCTAACACGGGAAAGATCCAGCCATGACAGCGTTCAGTTTTCGAACTGATTTTTTTATTATCGCGCTTCACCCGCCGCGCGGCCCAAAATGCCAACTTCTTCCTTGACGAGCAGCGCAATGAGGCGCTACAGGCCCCCCCCCCCCCCCCCCCGTAGAGCGAGAGCCGTAGGAATCACCAGAGGAGTCGCCCAGTGGACATGCTTGGATGTTGGCATCCAGACTTTAGATTGAAACCCCACGGCCGCGAGAGCGGCGATATACGTAGGTTTCAGTCGATCAGCAGCCACGACGCCTTCACAGCCATTGATGTCCAGCGTGAACGTCTTAGGTGTACGATGGAGTAAGCGGAATGGGCCATCATAGGCTGGTGTTAGTGGTGGCCATATTTGGTCACGCCGAACGAATACGTGACTGCAGTCATGCAGATCCTGACTGACGAAGACAGACTTTGGGTGTCGGTCAGCAGGAATCACAGGAGCAAGGTCCGGAAACGTGGTGCGCAGCTCTCGAATGTACGTGGAGGCATCGTGAGTGGAAGGTGGCGATGATGGCTCGAATAATTCTCCTGGAAGACGCAGGGAAACGCCATAGAGTGGTTCGGCTGATGGGCAGCCGAGATCCACTTTCAATGCTGATCGGATGCCCAGAAGTATGAAGGGGAGGTGGTCGAGCAACCGTTCCCTTGGCTGATGAGCAGTGAGGGCAGCTTTCAGTTTTCGATGAAGCCGTTCGACCATGCCATTGGCGGAAGGATGGTAGGCAGTTGTGCGGATGTGTCGAATGCCCAGAATATTGGCAAGTGCGGTGAAAAGGGCCGATTGAAACTGACGACCGCGATCAGTGGTGACTACAGAAGGGCATCCAAAGCGCGACACCCAGCCGTTTGTGAAAGCCTTGGCAACTGTTGGTGCTGTAATGTCGGAAATGGGAAACGCTTCCGGCCATCAGGTGAAGCGATCCACACATGTCGTCAGGTAACAGGCTCCTTGCGATGACGGAAGAGGACCGACGATGTCGAGATGGACGTGAGAAAACCTTGCGTCTGGAGGCCGAAACGGGGATGTTGCCGTGACAGTGTGACGGTGAGCTTTAACGGGCTGGCACTCAAGGGAGGTTCGTGCCCAGCGTCGGACCTCAGCATTGATGCTTGGCCAAAGGAAACGAGATGTGACTAGCTTCTGGGTCGCACGAATACCAGGATGGCTCATGTTGTGCAATTGATCAAAAATTGCACGACGAAAAGCTGAAGGCACGAAGGGCCGAGGGACACCAGTAGACGTTTCGCATGTTATTAATGAGGTAGAAAATGGAAGCGGGCACTCCGTGAACATTAGAGAGGTGGATGAAGAGCGAAGACGATGCAGCTCAGGATCGTTGCTTTGGGCAGCTGCTAGCTCTTCCATGTCTAGTGGTGACTGGGTCGACAAAGCATCGATGTGGGATAGTGCATCAGCAGCAGCATTTTCCGGCCCATGTACGTGTCTGAGATCCACAGTGAACTCGGAAATAAAGCACAGTTGACGGATCTCCCGTGCAGTATAATTGCTGTGATTGCGATGGAAGGCAAACGTCAGGGGCTTGTGGTCTGTAACGACGTAAAAGTCCCGGCCCTCCAATAAATGACGAAAATGTTTGATGGCGAGGTATACCGCGAGGAGTTCTCGGGCAAATGTACTGTATTTTGTCTCTGGTGGCTTCGGTTTTTGCGAGAAAAACCCAAGGGGCTGCCAACCGGATACGTGCTGCTCGAGATCAGCGCCAACTGCCACGCTTGATGCATCGGCGATGAGACGAATTGGGGCCTCAGGGACGGGATGTATGAGCTTGGTTGCATCTGCCAGAGCCTTCTTGGCAGTGTCGAAGGCAGATGCAGCGTCCTTGGGCCACTCCAGTGGCGCAGCCGGGTCTTTCTTTTTAGCCAATAGGTCGGTCAAGGGCTTTAGGAATGAGGCGCACTTTGGAAGAAAGCGGCGATGGAAGTTTATTAGGCCCAGAAATGCTGGCGAGTGGTTGGATACCCTTTGGAGTGACAAGGTGGCCTAGGAACTCTATTGTAGCGACGCCGAAAAGGCACTTATTGGGATTAATTACGAAGCCGTAATCATCCAGGCAGTGGAACAGGGTGCGCAGGTGGGCTTCATGCTCAGGGCCGGATGAGCTTGCTACAAGGAGGTCATCAAGGTAGGCAAATACGAAATCGAGACCTCGCGTGACCTCGTTGATAGTGCGCTGAAAGGTCTGTGCAGAGTTGCGCAATCCAAAAGGCATCCTCACATATTCAAACAGACCGGTTGGGGTGGTGATGGCCCTCTTCGGAATGTCAGCGGGTTCTACAGAAATCTGATGGTAAGCCTTCATCAAGTCAATCTTAGAGAAGATTGTGCACCTAGCCGAATTTGATGTGAAATCTTGTATGTGAGGAAGTGGATAGCGGTCTGGTAAGGTGTGGGCATTGAGAGCGCGGTAATCCCCACATGATCTCCAGTCGCCAGGATCTTTCTTCAGCACCATGTGGAGTGGCGACGCCCAGTTGCTAGAGGAAGGCCGCACAATGCCGAGTTCAAGCATGTGCTCAAACTCACGGCGGGCGATGGCGAGGCGTTCTCCAGATAGTCGACGGGGTCGTGTAAAAACGGGAGGTCCAGTGGTCACAATGTGGTGAGTGATGGAATGCTTCACCGGTGACTCTTTGGTGTGCGGCTTCGTGATGCTGGGAAAGTCGTCGAGTATTTTTGCATACGGCGAAGCAGGTGTGAGAGCTCGCAGTCCCGTTGGCGAGGAAGTACAGAGTACACCGTTGATGGAGAAGCGGGTGTTGAGATCAATGAGGCGATGAGCATGCATGTCCACAGCAAGGTTGAAAAAACTGAGGAAGTCAGCTCCAAGAACAGCTTGCGAGACGTCAGCGAGGATGAAAATCCAGCGGAACGTACGGCGTAGTCCAAGGTCAAGTGTAAGAGAGCGTTGGTCGTATGTGCGAATGGCGGAATTGTTGATCGCTTGGAGTGGGCAGGTCTGTTCGTTGCGACGGCGATCTGCACACGAGGCCAGGATGACGCTAACCTGGGCTCCTGTGTCGACCAGGAAGCAAGCGCCAGTGATCTTATCAGAAACATAGAAAATGCGGCATGACTTTCGACCAGTACCACTTGCCGCCATCAGTGGCCGGTCGTCGCATTTCCCGACCAAAAGCACGGGCGAGTGCACTTGCGAGCAGAGGCACCGAATCGGCGGTGGTACCAGCACACGGTTGAGAATGAAACGTCCCGCGGCGCGTCGGGTAGCCGAAGTTACGAAGAACGTGAGGGCGTCGAGGAGCGACTGTGTATCTGGAACCTGGATGACGGTCGACAATGCGGAGGTGCAAAGTCGTCGAGGCGCCTGACAAAGGCGTCCAAACGGTTCTCGATGCTCGCGAGCGCCGGGTCTGCAGCGGTGGCCGGTGGCGGTGTGGTAACGGCGTTGAGGCTATGTGCCCGCAAGTAGTCCGCCACTCGGTCAGCCATTTCAGCGAGTGTGTCTAGTGGGACATCTCCTGCGGCTACGAGGATCGGGACCATGCTCTGCGGTAAGCGCTGGAGGAACAACTCACGTAACAGCTTCTCCTCTTGAGGGGCGGAGGGGCCGCAAAGAAGCTGACGCATGCGTCGCAGGTGCTGTGATGGGCTACGGTCACCGAGCTCTTTAGCCGTGAGACTTGTTGGAGTCTGCTGTGTTCGGACTCAGACTTGCGGGAAATGATAGCTGCCTTCAACGTGTCGTAGGGATGGCTCGGGTGCGGCGACGCTAAAATATCAGCTAAGTCGTCGGCTACGTCCGGAGGTAAGCAGGATACCAGATGCCAGTACCTGGTCTGTTGGCTGGTGATTTGCCGTAGACGGAAGTGCACCTCGACCTGCAGAAACCATTTGCTGGGGCAGTTGGGCCAAAATGGTGGCAGGTTGACATGTTGAATCGCAGCGACTGCAGCACCGGTAGGTCTGGCGTCTTCTTGGGCGTCAGGACCGGTAGGATTGGTGGCAGAGCCGGCGGGATCCATGGGGGATGATCGGGGCTGTGTGTTCTTTATCGGGTCACCATTAACTGTCGGAGCTAACACGGGAAAGATCCAGCCCTGACAGCGTTCAGTTTTCAAACTGTTTTTTTTATTATCGCGCTGCACCCGCCGCGCGGCCAAAAATGCCAACTTCTTCCTTGACGAGCAGCGCATTGAGGCACTACATGTTCCTTGCACTCCTGCTTGACCCTTTGCCAGTCTGTACTTTTATGAATGAATGCCCAAATACCACCCCTCTTTCTACTGCCTTCTGTTCTATTACAATATTCCCACGTGTAGTCTGCATTGTTAGGAGGTTGTTCCACGTCCCTGAGATGTGTTTCTACAAAACCGTATACCATTGGCCTCTCCTCCCTTAGCAGTTCTTCAATCTCTTCCCACTTCAGCCTGTTCCTACCACCCTGCATAATAATATATTCTATGTCTGACTTGGCTCGCCGCTCGTGGCTACGTCTTTTTCTGTCCCGCGGACACTGCCTATCTTAAATACTGGTGCCACTTTGGAATCGTATCTGTCCATACCACCTGTCAGAGAGTTTCCCTGGTTGTTTTCCTCGTTACCAGCTATCCTGCACCACGAAGGGCCCGCTTGCCCCCCAAAAAAAGCTACTGCGCGTCCTGCAAGTTGCCAACCCACCTCATGACCTAGCCGCCCATCGAAGTGAATTCTGTCTTGTTGAAAACCTCCCCACCTATGCACCTCTCTGTTTATTTCCACCACATCAAAGCCTTTCTCTCGACTCATCCGCCATATCTCTCGGTTTGCGTTGACAACCGCTCTGTGCAGGTTGCTATCACGCACCGGTACCTCAGGTATCGTGCATATCGCTACCTGTACCTAAGAAGAAGTGACGCACATGTCATCGACGCCTTTCGCCAGCGTAGTTGCTAGTCCTACTGTATCTTCATTTAAGACATTGTTTACACCGCCTGAAATTATTTCGAGGTTTCGTCTATAAGCTGTAGTTTTGAGTTTTGCGCTCGCTTGCCTCATGACTGCTTCCAGCTTGCGTCCTGGGAACGCCCCTACTGCAACCCTCTCTTATTGATGGCTTCTGTGCATCGATTTATATTCGAGTCTCCGGCGATTATCACATGCTGTGACTTTTCGGCTGGAGCGTGTGACGCCGGCTGCTTTGTCCCCTTCCAGCCCCACCACTACTTCGCTGAAGCTGGGCCTTGCGACAATTGAACCGGCTGAATCTGTTCTTTCCAAACTTGCTAGTTCTTTCTTCTCCTCCGTTCTGGTTGCCGGTTCCCTACTGTTCTCTCCGTAGGCCGCTCCTCTGTTCACCTTTGCTAGTGCTTCCTCAGCGGACTTCAGCCTTTCTCCCTTTGCCCTTGTTTTCTCTTGCTCTGTCGCTAACGCAGTCTCGAGCTCAGTGATTGTCATCAGCAGGTCACTCTGGATAACCATCATTTTCTCCATTTTTCCTCGACCTCACATTGCCTACAGTTCGCGTCAGCCTCTTCTCCTTCCGCTTCTACACTTGGGCCCACTTTTAAACCAACCCCACATCCTGAACACTTCACAGTCTTTTTAACCATGTCTCTCCGACACAAATTGTCCCTATGACTTGTCTCACACGATAATTACAAAACTCGAGACAGTGACTGCAGTGCCACGGCGAGTCATGTCGAAAACTAATACGAGTAGCCACACCCTAAGTGCTTTTCTGGTGACCGCGCGCTGCCTAGGCACCCAAATCACGCGAACATCCCAAGGCGCTTTAGTCCCTAGAGGTTCGCTGACGTCGACTGTCAGCACAGGTGTTCTGTAGCTTCCAAATTGCGGTATTATTCTCTGCGAATCTGGTGATGTGGCAGTGATTCTAGGCCGACCGATCCTTCGAGCGCTGCGGTTGTTTCGTGCAAGCCGTAGCGTTGAATGACCAACAACCCGCGTCGATGTGATATGCTCAAGTGCTGGCTGTCTTGTGTGTGCTGTGCGGTGGTTTGACAAATTTAGTTCCCTGCACATTTGATGATACCTTAGTGTTGGCTGGTTCATGCGAGCCGTAGCGTTGAATTACTCCCGCGTAAGCGTGATCACGTTTGTGCAGACATACTTCCGAATGAGATTTAGGGTCTGACACACTGTACTGACAACACCACTGCCACACGGGTTCTTGTTTGCTATGTCGTACTTTTGGCAAGGGTTCTGAGTTCTGTTTGGCGTTGCATAAATTGTTGCCAGACTGAGAGAGTCAGTGTTGCGAGACTGCCACCACATTTCGTAGATACATTTGCTCCTGTAGTTGTGGCTTCTTCGCGAGAGTTTGGTGTCGTCCACGGTGCATTTTGCAAGTGCATGAGCAATGCTGGCCGTTTTAATTGACGGAATGAACCACGCCTTGCAGACGTTGGCGCGCGTTCTCTTGATGTGTGCGCTGCTGTGCAATTAGGAGATCGTGTCTCAGAGTTAGGGAATCAACGACGCGTCGTCCGCCGTGCATTTCGCGAGTGCGATGAACCCGCATAAGCATTCATTATTTGGAATTTTGGTCGTTTGTGCTTATTGCGGGTGGGGCCCTGCAAGCGACGGTGGCTGGTCGGCGGGGTCCTATTTACAGGTACGCGCGAGTCGCGCCTAATTCTCCCCAGCTGCGTTGATAAAGCAGCCTTCCAGGTGTATATAGCTGTAGCATATCCGACGTACCTCGATGAGCCAGCCTTGGGACGTTTGTTCGTTACATGTACACAAGTGTGAACGATATGTCTTGTGCCGACACAGCTAGGGAAGCGTAGCGTCCCCGTCGTGGCACGCGGTCGACGCTGCACGATCAGCTGTGGAAAAAGGGGGGGGGCGCAGCGCCTGCTGCGACTCTATTCAGTTTTTCCGTCGTCCCTAATACTGAGCCGCGATCTTTTAATTGCACAGCTGCACACATAGCAAGAGAACGGACCCCGACTTCTGTAACACGCGGTTTATTGCATTAATTAGGTCGCACACACACTCGCGAAAAGTTCATCGCACTCGCGAAATGCACGGCGGACGACGCGTCGTTGATTCCCTAACTCTGAGACACGATCTCTTATTTGCACAGCAGCGCACACAGCAAGAGAACGCGCCCCGACTTCTGGAACACTCGTTTTACGTTCATTTTGTTAATTAAAACGGCCAACGTAGCTCACGCACTAGCAAAATGCACCGAGGACGACATCCAGCCCTGACGAAAAAGTCACGAATACAGAGATAAAATTATCCACTAAATTTGGTGGCAGTCTGGCAACAACCACCCCAAGGTCTGGTAACTGACTTTTGCAACGCCAAATCAAACCTTGCCGTACCATTTTATATCTTAGTTAGATGACGCCTGCACCGTATTTGATCCGATTAGTTTGGGCAGTTAGCAGTGACTAATACTGGTGTCACTCGAATACTTTGCTCAAGATTGACAGGTCTGTCGCTGCTGCGCTGGATCGAATTTGGCGCAGACGCCCTAGCTGATTGCAATCAAAAGTGCCCGTGTGACACCGGTATGATCGCACATGCGAATGCTCAAACCCTTTCTGTGCACTCTTGTGGTCTCTAGCTTCTTGGCTGCTGGTTGCGTCAGTAGACGAGCATGCAAGAAAAACAGTTTACTACATATATAAAGCTATTCTATCAAACTTATGCAGAAAAGGTGCATAATACTGAGTAGCTAGGTCTGTAATAATGGGACGTCCACAAATAAGCACATGTACACAGAAGGACTAAAAGCTGGACCAGTTGGTCACAGTACTTTAACATATCGCATGACTATGGAGGCACTTAACACAGCGCACGACTATGCGGGCACAAGAGCGATTGTCCCTTCTCTAGTGTCCGTGTAGTCCTGCCCTGTGTTACAATACATAGTGTGCACGTGCGTCACGCAGCGCCAATTCGTGACTTCCGAAATGTGCCACCGACATGCCTGGGTACCTACTGGCTCCGTGGCAGACCGCTGCCGTATTGTTTTCTCGTGCATGCGCCTGTTCAGTTTTGCCTAACGATGCAAGTTGGAGCAATTATCAGCTACTGGTGAGGCAAGTTGATATAACAAAGAGCGAGCAGAGCATCAGGGTGTTCTCTTTGCCGAAAGTTATTACCTAAAATTGAGAACGCACATTGAGATTTTCCAAAAAGCGCCGGCATGTTTGGCTGGCACAGATTAACAAAAACGACTTGAAGAGCCGGTGATATTTACGTCTTCATATGTGTAACTTCATTACGGGTAAGTGCTATATCCAAGCATGTACCTGCAAACAGAGATAGGTACTGTATATACAAACTTGTCCGCGACCGCTGCATGCACAATCAGCGTGTCAGGGAGGTGGTTAAAATTGTGAAGGCGATCGCGGGAATTCGGGTATTACATTCAAACAAACTGTGAAAATGGATATGAAACGCTATTCGTTCACTCACGATTTGAAGTATAGCCGATCGGTTCAAGTTGGGGGAGTCAGGTTTTTTAAAAATTGGTCGATTGATTCCCTAAAACGGTCTGCATCATTTTCAGGGACAACACTCTATATTAGCGCACAACAACAAAAGTAATATACAAGGTAAAAAAGGAGTCATAATATACGCGAAAAAAACTGACCAGCATCAGCGCGGCATGCACCAGTGAAGTCTCCACCTTGCATAATATATTCCTTGTTTGTTTCCACAAATTAAATCAAAGACACTCAACATCAGCAATGTTTAAAACACTCGGGGAGCCGTACTGCCACTTTGGTGGTGTGGGCCGCAGCAATATATTAAACTTTTTATTAATAATATATCTCCTGTAAACTTGCCTAGCTCTGCACGATGACTCGTTCTTGATGGGAGCCGTGCGCTTCGCTCATCCACTTTTAAAATTGCGGCTCGAGACACTTTAAGATTTCACTTGTTCTTAGACCACGCCATTGGTAGTGAAAGCGAAATAATGGGCCCTCGTATATCGTGACGGGCAGCTGGTGTACGCGGTGGCTTGTATACGTGTCACACGTTTTGATTTGCCGGTCTTGTATCGAGTGAACTAGCGAGGCCTTCCTGACCCGATGAGCTCGTTAAAGCATGACAATGAAAAAGTGCACGGCTTCTCTTCAAACATCACGCACAGCAACAGATGACGAGCCCTCAAGAAACCGCGCTGCAGCACGCTAACTGCTGTAGGTACCCAGTGAGGTACCCGGGCATGGCGGGAGAAGGCGACATCGGCGGAAGTGACATCACATGAGCATTATGTGTAGGTTCAAGCACATGTATGTGTTCGGTCTTGCTATATCAAGAGTATCACATGGAAAATTGAAGGACATTTCATTCTTTAGCAAGTACAATGTCATTTTTGGGTCTTATTACTAGTTTTCCTGCGTGTCAAAAGGATGTGATGTTTACTTCACTATCAGATTAGCACATTTGTCCCCGCTTAGTAGTCAGTGCACCATACAAGCTTTTGGTCTTCGTTGGTGCGTGTGCTCAATATTAAATAGCATGAAGCTACATATCTCGGCTCCTCTATATTATAAATAACTTCATTTCTTGGGATAGGCACAATTATAAAGTAATATGATTCTTGTATTGAGCAAAATTTCTCAAAATTTTGTTCAGCCTTGTAAAAGACAAGTCATCTTGTCAAAACGTCGTCTCCAGAACCCACCCCCCGTTTACAAACTTTTCATGGCTCCCCAATGTGTAATTTTTACTAATAAATACTAATAAAACTCTATCTAGCAAAACCATCTTACGAAGTTTCAATCTGTCGAAGAATTTTCATTCACCAGCAAATATCTGTAGAATGTAACATCTTCGGACCGATTTAAAGTTTTTTAAAACGGCTATGTCAAAAATCAGTGATTCTTTTTTATAATTTTGCTGAAACATATTTGAGTATGCGCTCTGACACTACCACATTGAAGCATTTATGTGCCCTCTTTTTACTTTTATGGAGCTGCATGCCACAACAAGCCTGTGCAGAAGAACAATGAATGCAGCCTTTGGCACTGCTCTTACTGTTCCGGATGGTGGCAGAGGTGACGGTGGCTGCTTTTGTTATTTCATGGCTTATGTGACAGAAGGCACTGGTCACTCCTAGCTTTTTTCTAGCTTGGAATGCTCGCACAATCACTGCATTCATTCCCCTTGTCATCGCATATTGGTAACTTGGCATAGCCACATGTCTCCCTGGTCTGCATCACCCAGACATGGTGTCCCTCTCCTATGTCAAATTTTCCCCTACATATTTTTAAGACACAAAGGCCAGGCAAGAAGTACTCTTTGCTATTCTAATCGGTACATTTTCTTGTAGAAGCCACAAGCCACAAAGATATGGCTGTTTTTAGTGACAAAGTAATGAGAAAAGAGGTTTAGGGGAGCTCAACATTTTGACAGTTTATTCATCATATCCTGCATCGAAAATATAGGCACACATGTGTGGAGTAAGCTAGGCTCACATTGAGAGCATACTAACTAATCACAATCTGTTAACTTGTTCTCTACCTACCAGAAAGACAAAGTATCACTGATACCTAATGAACCTCGTGATTTTATACAGAATGCATTCATGCGTTCTCGAGTAGTTGTGTCCCTGCTTCTGCCCATAATCCAAATCTTATCCAGGTACGGCTCACACTTAAGAGAATCGCAATGCGTCAGCAAAGGTGCCCCATCTTTATCTTCTAATGAAAGCTCATGTTTCTGTGCATGCTCATTCACGCACATTCTTGCCCGGCCAACATTCATCTTTTGCTGTAATATAGTGGAATTTCATAAACGACCTCATTGACACATTTTGTGTAAGATTTCTGTGCCTCTTACCGTACCCACCTTTGTTGCTTCCATCAGACAGTGTACATTAGAAAGCTGAGATGATTTAAGTGGCGTAGAAAAAAAAATCGGCATGCCATCTCTGTTTGCGACCATTTTTAGGTCGTGTGCAGCTCGGTGCATACACGGTACAACCTCAGGTCTTGCTGTTCTGCGCTCTTGCTCTACCCCAGTATCGTGGTGTTCTCTCTTGATAGTCTGGTGGAGCAACTCAGCTACAGCGTTAAGGAGCATGTGAAGGAAACCAACCACAGACAACCTGTCCAATTGGTTTAGAAAAGTCTTCTGCATGACGTGCGAGCACGACCCTGCACATGCATACTCTGGGCATTATTCAGCTATAACCCTTTTTACAGTTTTGAAATGCGTCAACTCGTACGTAACCAATTTTCAGCACACCTAGACAAAAAAGCCAGCAGCCGTGAGTACTCTGCAAGGTAATGCACTAAGCCAAAAACTGCAAAAAGCCACAAGCCTTCAACTCATGTGCAAACACCAATCCTTTTTCAGTCTGTGAAAGCCTGCTAGAACATTGTTAGCAATGCGCTAATATGTGACGGTGGTTAGTTGCTTTAAAATAATTAAAAAATTATTGTCATACGTAAGAGCTTCCAAAACCTCCCACTAATTAAAATGTTAGTGGAACGTAATAAAAGTGGTTACGGTCAAACATAAGAAATTGCACAACACAGGAGCAACATACGAGCCACCTTTAACATAAAACTTGAGAAGTGAGAACAGCCATGAAAGCTTATACTGCCAGGCTCGCGGTATTCCTGATTGATTGATATGTGGGGTTTAACGTCCCAAAACCACTATATGATTATGAGAGACGCCGTAGTGGAGGGCTCCGGAAATTTAGACCACCTGGGGTTCTTTAACGTGCACCCAAATCTGAGCACACGGGCCTACAACATTTCCGCCTCCATCGGAAATGCAGCCGCCGCAGCCGGGATACGAACCCGCGCCCTGCAGGTCAGCAGCCGAGTACCTTAGCCACTAGACCACCGCAGCGGGGCCTCGCGGTATTCCTGAAGGCAACCACACCACTCTCTGCTGTGCAACTTCTTATGTAAAAAAAAAACAATTCACCTTGCAGGACAGAATAAAATAAGTCTTCAACATCTACCAAGAACAGGTACCCATCGAAGGATTCTTTGAAGGAAGTGGATGATATATGAGAAATTCCTAGTTTAAAATAGGTCTCTCATGACAACCAAGTCTAGCCGCTTCATTAAAAACTGACTAATCATGTTCTGCCAGATACCTCAATCACTCGCAATTGTCCTGAATAAAACACCCAGCTTATGCGTCTTGGCCATAAAAAACACAGAAAGGGTGTTCTTTTGCTAGCTGCAGTATGCGATAGACTCTGCTAGTCATGCAAGTTCCAAGTCCTTACTCGGAGCCACTGCCTCGCTTTTCAAAACTCTTGCTTTGATGACTTTTATCTTGACGAACTTCATGTAGACTGCTTGTCTTGCCTTGAAGTTACACAAATCTACATCCATTACTACGGAGCCACTACTGTTATCCACTTGAAATGGGCACAAATTGTTGCACTTGAAGAATGACAACACCCACCAACGTATTCTCCTGACAAAGAGGGTTTTTCCCCTGTTCTTGCTAGAGCTTAGACATTGTCTTGTAAGCAATAGTGCCTAACTGCGACTTTGACTTTTCCCGCAACTCATCGGTGCAATGCCAGTAATTAGTGAGCCAGCAACAGAGGTTCATGGCTAAATTTTGGGTCTTTGTTGTGTACATAGCGTACACTTTCTGCAATGTGAACATTTCCCAGCCCAATGAGGCTTTCCCAGGTCGTGCGAGCAGGCTTCTTCAGTACGAAACAGTGGGCATGCCTCATCTTCAGGTTCCAGTTTGCCTCAGTGATGTGGGCTGCTGAACACTTGGCATCGCGAAACTTCTTTAGTGCCAGCCACTCCAGGTCCAAACTGAAGCAAAGTGAACGAAGCAGGTAAAAAAGCACACCTGCTGCCACAAATCATGATTTCACATACTTTCGTAGCATGACCAAACAAAGATGTGACTTTTCGAAAAAGAGCACTCACTTCTTGTAGAACATGGCCTTTCAGAGAAGTCATGCCTTCATTTGGTTGTGTTATCAAATATGTAAAATTTTAAAATCCACATTGTGGTGGCAGGCATGCTTGTTTGTTTACCTCCTTCGTGCAATGTGCTTTAGTTTGGAACTGGAGTGGTTGGTGCTAAAGAATTTTTGCAATGCCAACCGTTTCATACTTGACCAGGCACAATAACAAGTGCCTAGTCAGGCATGTGTTATCAGTCGAAACTCGTCATCTTTCAGAATTCACGTGCTGAAAGCGCCCTGAGGAACCATGCATCTACGGTTAAACAGGCACACCTTTCAACATGGTTACACTTGTGCAAAGCAGCCCTGAATGTCTATTAGGTCACACGTGCTCCTGGGAACGCCAAGTCGGAGCCCACAACTTCCGCAAGGTACCACGGATTAAGCCTGGCTGCAGATACGTTAGGTATACAGAGCCGGGGACATGGCTGTACACGGTTCTGCTAAATGTTCCAGATATATTTCAATGTTGTTAGAAGCCTGTCAAAGAGCAGTAGGTAGTACAACTACAACACGTAACCAGTAGCACTGCTATGTGAGTTGAATAACCTGTTGGTATTGAAACCAACCTGCAATGTGCAACAGCTTGATAACACATGCTCGTTTTATATATCAGCCTTTTATTATGTCCAATGCTATACAAAGGCTTCTCGCAATTACCTATAATTTTCCCAGCCCTGTGCAAGCTTAATCGATCTTATGTGTGCAAATCCCATCTAGCCTTCTGCCTTTCTCAGCTATTTTTCCCACTTTTTTCGTAGCCACAAAATATTTCTAACTGGTCACTTGTCTCTCCCTCACATTGCTTGACCTGCCCAGGTCCACCTTTTTTTTTCTTAATGTCAGCTAGAATGTCATCTAGCCCTGTTTGTTCTCTATCGAGCTCTGCTTTTTTAATATCTCTATGTTATGCTAAACATTTTATGCTTTTACTTTGCATATATCTTGGTCTGTTCTGAACTTTTTTCTTTTGTTCTTTTTTTACTATCATTCAAGTTTCTGCACTATATGTTAGCACTCGCAGCATACAATAGTTGACCACTTTCTGTTTTAGAGACAGTTGCAAATTGCCTTTTATGATTTGTGAATGTCTGCCATTGAAGCTTTAGCCCACCCATGTTGTTTGGTGAATTTCCTTGTCATGAGTAGTGTGTCCTGTGAACATCTGACTGATGATCTTGTGTCTAAAATATCGAAAAAATTAGAAGATCAGGGACTAGGCAATCTTTCTGCACTTGCCGATAGTGTTCGTTTCATCAGTGACCAATATGATTCAGTGCGCAAATCTGTAGATGAGCTGGTGCAGTCAAACAAAACACTGAGGGCAGAAAATGACGAGTTAACCAAAAAGATTGCAGATATGGAGCAATACAGTAGGCTCAATAACATTGAAATCAAAGGTGTTCCATGTACACAAGGCGAGGACTGTGCTGTGATTTTGAAAACCATTGGACAAGTGATTGAATGTCCTATTTCATCGACAGATATTGATGCAGTTCATCGCGTCCCAGTAAAACAGCTGATAAGTGCATCATCGCGCGCTTTTGTTCACGCGAGAAGAAAAATGAGTTCCTTCGCAAAGCGCGTAAGGCGCGACTGTGTGCTTCCCAGTTAGGACTATCCGGAAGTAATGACAATCCGGTCTTTGTCAATGAACATCTTACCATTGCCAATAAAAAGCTGTTTAGTAAAGCGCTTGTTCTAAAAAAGGAAAAGAAATGGCGGTTCCTCTGGACAGAGAATTGTCATATCAAGGCCCGCAAGACAGAGGACAGCAGGGTATTTTGGATTAATGCGGAATCTGATCTCAACTTATTCACGTGACGTTGACAAATTCGGTTCGCTTTTCCCACCTCATAGCTTTCGTCGTGTATCATCATGTCATTGCTTCCTTTCGAGGAAACTAAATCCCTCCTTGCTAATTCTACTTGTTCATTGCTGCACATCAATGCGCGTAGCTTGCCAAAAAACTACGATAACATTATTGGATTCACTGACTTACTCTGTCATTCCTTTTCATTCTTATGTGTTACTGAAACATGGCTAGGATCTTGTGATGGCAATCTGTACGGATTTCTATCGTTTAACTCTGAATATTGTCACCGCGATTCGGGTCGCTACGGCGGCTCGGCTATATTTATATTGCCCGAGATAAAATACAAGATAAATACAAGACCTATCTTTGAATATTCCGAACTGTGAATCTGTATGGATCGAGGCTGCCTTCCCCTCCTCTGTTAATCTAAATAAAGTGATCATTGCATGCATTTACCGTTCTCCATTTTCATCTATTCCGCATTTTCTACATAATTTAGCTGCTGTACTCGACATTATCACCGCAGAAAATAAGCAAGTTGTTTTGGTTGGTGATATCAACATTAACCTAATGGATACAGATAACAGCACCACCATAGCATATAGTGATTGTTTTCTTGGCTTCGGGCTTGAATCCTTAATTTCATCCCCTACTCGATTTTCACCCACTGGAACAAGCACACTCATTGACCACGTATTAAGCAATTTTTCGCCAACCCCTAGCGCAGGAGTCATTGATGTGTGCATCACTGATCATCATCCTGTCTTTGTAACTTTCGCCGTAAATCTACCTCGCCTTAACACGTGCCATTTCACGTCAACCTTCGATCAGGAAAACTTTATCAAGGCAATTAAAGGCTCTGAGTGGTCTTCCATTAGCACCTTAGAAAATCCTGAAGAAGCACTAGGCAACTTCTGCTCCCTATTTCTTAAAGCTGTGCATGCAAACACTAAAACTGTTAAATGCAAGAAAATATATAGGTTTCAACGTAATCCCTGGTTAACTCAAGGCTTGTTAACTAGTATGCGGAAAAAAGATAATCTCTACAGGAAAACAAAAAAACAGCCATTTAATGTGAATTTGAGACTTAGGTATAAAATTTATAGTAAGATGTTGAATAAACTGCTGAAAAAATCAAAACGACTTTATTACGAAAAAGAATTATGTAAAGCAAGAAATGACCCAAAGAAAAAATGGAAACTTTTCAATGACTTCTTAAACAGACCTCAGGTTAGTAATGTCATTGATAAAATTAGGTATAAACAGCAAATCTGTACTGAGTCCTCTGACATAGCCGAGTCTTTTAGTGATTACTTTTATGAAGTATACAATGATAGGCACAAAGTATCCTCGTACACCCTTACCCGCTGTATCCATTCATTCTTTCTATTTCCTGTTATCATTGACGAAGTCTATTCTACAATCCTGAATCTAAAAAACTGTAGCGCTGGACTAGACAATGTATCGGCGTTTCATTTAAAACGTGCTGCTCCAGACATCTCAGAAGTCTTAAGCAATATAATTAATGTCATTTTTAAACAAGGTATATTTCCGAGCTCACTGAAAAAAGCCAAGTTAATCCCAGTATACAAAAAAGGTAATACGACAGATGTCCGTAACTGCCGCCCTATTTCTATTTTGTCTTCCATCAGCAAACTTATTGAAAAATTATTTGTGAAACGTATTAATAAGTACCTCAATAAATTTAGTCTGCTATAGCCTTGTCAATTTGGTTTTCGGGCTGGTAGTTCTACGAATTTAGCATTGCTATCATTAACCGATTTCTTGAAAACGTCCATCGACAACGGTAATTTCACAGGGTCTGTATTTCTTGATTTCACGAAAGCCTTTGATACCATTAGTCATAATATTTTATTTAGCAAATAAGAGTCCTTGGGTATCACTGGCCCACCCTTGACCTTCATAAAAAACTACCTTCTTGATCGTGAACAATCAGTCTGCATTGGGGGCGTTTATTCTAATGTTAAAATAATTAATCAAGGGGTCCCACAGGGTTCTATTCTTGGACCCTTACTGTTTTGTATCTATATTAATGATTTGCCTGACTGCCTTGGTGATTCTAAAGTTATTCTTTACGCTGATGATACGACCATTTCCATCTCGCATCAATCATTACCTACTCTGATCAATATGTTGAACAAAGAACTGACTAATGTCGTTGAATGGTGTCGCTTAAACAACTTAATTTTAAACCGGCTCAAACTCAATTCATGGTTTTTAAAACATCACAAAAAATGCTACCTTTCATTCCACAAGTGTTCATTGACAATCATTTCATTCCTGCGTCTAACTGTGTGTGTTTTCTGGGCATAAAATTGGACCCTCATTTAAAGTTCACCAATCATATTCTTTACGTTAAACAAAAAACAGCATTTGATATAAGATCACTCATCAAATCTCGTCCTTTTTTTTCACTTGAAGCCTTATTGTCTTTATACTTTGCCTTCATACATAGTCACATCACCTATGGCATTACATCATGGGGAAATACATATAACATTCATATTTCGTCTGTACAGCACATTCAGAATCAGGCCATTCGCATTATTACCAACAGTTCACCTTATTCTAATGCTACCCCACTCTTTCAGGCTAACTGTATTCTTACTGTGTCTGGCTTATTTAAATTTCACTTAATCACATTGTTATATAAACAACTTAACAAACAGCTTGTGTTTGATTTAATCGATGCTAGTTTACTCACTAACACCAATAGCACTAGATTCGCCCACAGTCACAACTTCCTTTTACCTAAATGTAACACCAATTATGGCAAAATGACGTGCGCCTTCGCGGTCATTAAATTGTGGAATAACCTGCCCTATACACTAAAATAATCATCATCTTTTCATGCATTCAAACGTGATCTTAAAAACTTCATCTTGCATAACTAGGTTGACAACGATGATTACATAACGATTCTTGATATCCGGGCATAAAATGGGAAAGTCTTTGCAAATTTACGTTATTGCTTTATGGCGTAATTATGTTTTACTTATATAACTTATTACTATTGTTCTTGTGTCACATTCTGACTGCCTGTTTTGTTTACTTGATGTTATTTTATGTAAGTTCACTGTTCATTTTTCTTTGTGTTGCGTATTTTACGTGCTGTTCTAATTAATCATTTTGTTGTTATAGTTAACCGAGGGTCCCCCTGCAGTCGCTTGACTTTGGGACCCTCGTCTGCATACTACATTCTACGAATTTTGTATTTTGAATGAATGAATAAACTGAACTGAAACTGAACTGAAACTGAAATACATATATATTGTGAGGATTCTAGTGTGCCGTTGCAAACTCTCGCTCTCTTGTTTGGCCTCCTAACATTAGATCCTTGCCTTTTACTTATTTATTTGCAGCCCTACTTGAACACTTTATCGATTTAGACCCTCAGTTTATTGTAGTGTAACGGCACCACTGCTGAAAAGCAAATGTCATTTGCAAAGCGTAAGTACCGAGATATTCCTTGTAAATGTTTATTCGAGCTTCTTATCAACATGGTGGCTCAAATACTTCTGCTAAGCAAGCTGTAAATATTGCTCAGATTTCGTCTCCTTGCCAGATCCACTTCAAGAATAAAATTTTTCTGCTCTGCGACAGCTGCTCCCCCATAAAAGGACTTTTCTAGTCGTCCCTCAAGACCTTAATAAAGTTCATTGTCTGTCTGTCTGCTGTGGACTCTCTGTAGATGTTGGCTAGGGTATTCATGTATGCATTATGCACTAGCTACTCTAAGACTGCTGGTATCTCTGCCGAGCCGAATGCAGTTTTATTAGTCTCTGCGGGCTAAGTAAATGGATGTATTCCGTTTGGCAGATTTTTCCGTTTGACAGCGCATGACTATGATCCACAGTGGGACATCTGTTGATCTGTGTATAATTCTTCAAATCTTTCATCTAATTTTTCTGTATTTGTTTGGTATTGGGATTCATTTATTTATTTTATTTATTTATTGTACCCTCAGGGCCCGAGAGCATTACAGAGGGGAGTGGAGATATACATAACGGAAGCAATGTAAAACAGCAAGGAAAAAAACTCACAGCAGATAAGTAAGTGAAATAAAGTAGGCATAAATGACAACAATTCGATAAGGAAAAAGGTACACTAACAATAATAAGCCTATATATACACACATATGTACTGCATATATACAAACATATATATACACACAAACATTTAGAGAAGAATAATAGTTTTACGAAACATATCCTTATCAGTTATATAAGCGATATCATGAGGAAGATCATTCCAACTGACACAAGTTCTGGGTATGAATGAGTAATGAAAACATTTGGTGTGACATGATGGAACTCCAACTTTCTTGCGGTGATCAATTCGAGCTGATATGTATGACGGCCTTGTTAATAATTTCTGTTTCAGATAGCTGTTGTAATAAATTTTGTGAAAAAGACATAATGAAGCTACTGACCTGCGATGAGAAAGAGGAGGGAGCGACAAACTTAATTTCATGGCGGTTACGGTGCTTGTTTGGTGATAGTTGGAGAGTATAAAACGGCAGGCACGGTTTATTTATTTATTTATTTATTAGAATACCCTCAGGGCCCGTAGGGCATTACAGAGGGGGTGGGTACAACATTTTATAACACACAAGAAAAAAAAGACAAAATAAAGAAACAAGTGTCAGATGCGCAAATCACGAAGGCAACATAAGTCAACTAAAAATGTATAAGTAAGAATTCAAGCACATACAAGACAAAGATAGATCATGGAAACTGCGTATAGTTACAAACATTGCTGAGAAATTGCAGTCTTGAATAACAAAGGGTCTGTTATTGTTATAACGGAAGAGGGAAGGTGGTTCCAATCGGCGGCTGTTTTCGGTAAGAAGGCTGCTGAAATGAATTTGGTGCGGCAAAACGGAATGGCAACCTTATGCTGGTGGTTCTGCACAGCTTCCAAATCGGGAATGAGTGATTCAATGCCAGGGCACCAGACAGATGCAGAATACTGTAATTTTGAGCGAACCAGTGTTTTATAATGTAATAGTTTAATGAACTGGATGAATGAGGGAAGTTCCTGCGAATATACCCAAGCATGCGGTCGGCGTTATTTATGATATAATAATATGAGTTTTCCAAGACAGGTTATAAGAAATGTGAACACCTAGGTACTTATAAGAGAGCACAGTTTCAAAAAAGACATTGTTAATGTGGTAAGTGGAAGCTGGGCTAGAATTTCCAGAAATGTGCATGTGCTTACACTTCTTAATGTTTAGTTTCATGTTCCAAGTGTTGCACCAGTCCATGACCTTGTTAATGTCAGATTGAAGGCAAGAGACATCGTTATTGTCGGTAATTTCGTGATAAATAACACAATCATCTGCAAAAAGATTAATTGAAGAAGAAATATTAGTCGGTAAGTCGTTTATATAGATTAGAAACAGAAGGGGCCAGAGAACGGACCCCTGAGGTACACCAGAACGGACAGGTAAAGGATGTGAGTCAAAGTTGTTTGCTGTTACGAATTGTGAGTGGTTTGAAAGAAAACAGATCAACCATGCAAGTACATTAGGGTCAATGTTAAGATTACGTAGTTTAAGAAATAGATGTTCATGCGAGACTTTGTCAAAGGCTTTCGAAAAATCCAAATATATACAGTCCGCCTGAGATCCATGATCGAGGATGCAATGAAGTTTATGCGTGAAACATACGAGTTGCGTTTCGCATGAAAATGACTTACGGAATCCGTGCTGGGCTATAGTGAAAAAAGAATTCGATTCTAAGAAAGAGACGAGATGAGAGTATATGACGTGCTCCATGATTTTACAACGTATACTAGTGAGAGAAATGAAACGGAGGTTGTCAGGGCAACGTTTATTTCCAGATTTGTGCAAAGGAATCACCATCCCAACTTTCCAATCATTGGGAATACAACCTGTTTCAAAAGATTGTTCAAACAGTTTATTAGGAATTATGGAATAATACTTTTTATTAATTAAGGAGTTGGGATTAATGTTGTCAATGCCACAAGAAGAAGAAATTTTAAGATTTTCTATAATCTTCTGAATGCAGGATATGTCAAATATAACTGGGTCCATAGGAGGAACTTCAAAAACAGGGTAGTTAAAATTATCGCTAGAAAAATCATTAGAAAAAGCCGCCGCAAAAGCATTGTTGAGGACAGAAGCGCATTCGTGTGACGGGACTGCAACATCATCAGTAGATGTAAGTAAAAATGTGGTGGTGTATTTCTTATTACATTCCAAAATTGTTTAGGATTGTTAATAAGCATAGCAGGCAAAGTGTGGTTGTTGAACGAGTCCTTAGCGCTTTTTAATGCAGCTTTGTACTCAGCAGCTACGAAAAAATAGGATTCCCATCGCACCTCGGAATTAATCACCTTTGCAGAGCGAAATAAACGTTTCTTTTTATTGGACAGCCTTTTCAAATACTTATTAAAACAGAAGATTCCCTCTCACAAAAGGGTCAATAAGACGCCCAACAATGCCCTCAAACAATTCTCAATTAGTGTCCACAGAATGCACTGAAAACTTCTGCAAGTAATCATCGAGAAAAAGAGCTAGCTCACGATTCATCGCGTTGTAGTCAGCACGTTTATAGTCTCCAATATATTTTGTCTGATTGATGTGTTTACAGACAGGAGTTTCAAGATCAAAACGGAGTAACGAATGATCACTGAGACCAGATACACGAGTGAAGAGATAAGATGCGGTACGTTAGTTAGAACGAGATATAATATGCTGGATGTGGCTGAGGTAGTTCGAGTAGGTTCAGAGACAAGTTGTGCCAGGCTGATCCAGACAAGTCATCAAAAACTTGTTACACTCAGTCGAGAAAGGGCTAAGATAAGGCGATGCATTACTCCACACAATCAAGGGGTAGTTAAAATCCCCAGCCAAGAGAATAGGAGTGTTGGGAAAACGTACAGTGATCATGTTAAGCGCGTCATGCAATTCACCAACGTAAGTGGGACACGAAGGCGGGGGACGGTAACATATGCCCAAGATCAACTTCTTAAAACGTATGCAAAGCTCAACCCAGACTAGTTCCAGGTTACTTGGGGAATTAATGGGCAACGCAACAAGATTATCTGCATCAGCTATCAAAACACCACCGCCACATCTTTGGCCTCTGTCAAAGCGGAATACGTTGAACTTCTTTTTGCAATCAAACAATTACATACTTGTTATCTTAGAAGAAAGCCATGTTTCAGTCAACAAAACAACACCAGTATCACAGGAATCGATTATAGAGTCAAGTTCATTGCGCTTTGATAATAAACTTCCAATATTTGTAAAAAGAAAAGACATTTTGCGGTAGTAGGCGCTGAACCACTGCCCCTCGCACAACCCTACAGCGCAGGGTGCGGTAGAACAGTGACATCACGGGTTAACTGCTGACTCTGGACCAGTGGATGAGCAGAGCGATCAGTATGCTCAGTACTTGACAAATCAGAGATACTAGAATCGTCGATATCGTGACGCGATGTCTGTCCCCGAAAATTATTTTCCATAAAAACATGATCACGAGCTGCGCTGTGGCTATAGCACTGACCGTTAATGTACAGTTTGTTGTACCTCAGTTTGTGATGCGAGCCCCAATTCTTTGCAAATTGAAGCAGCTTTTTCCTGACTTGGCGCGTTTCTAAAGAAAAATCTTCGCTTACAGTGACACCTTTATCCCTGAGCTGCACTGACTTGTATAGAATCGGCTGCTTCGTTTTAAAGGAACAAAATTTCACGATTACCGGATGGCATTTTCCCTCCGAGAATGCACCAATTCTATGAGCACGTTCTAGCACGTCCTTTGTAAGTGCTAGAGTAAAGCAGCTAGAAATCATGTTTAACAGCTTTTCTTCTGTGGCCTCCCATGTTTCCGATAAACTGTCATATACACCGAAGAACAATAAATTGTCTTTTCGTTGCCGGTCCCCCAGCTGTGATTGACCAAGTCGCAATTTGTCATTTTCACGAGCTAGGTTATCCGCGAGGTCTCGTAAGACCAGCAGGTCTTGTTGAGCGGTGTCAGTGGTAGCCGTTCTAGTTTCAACAGCGGACAGCCTTATATCAATATTGGCTATGTTGCTTTTCATAGTTTCCTAAGCTTCTTTTAATTCAGCAATAGACGTAATTAAACCTGACTGTTCCGTTTCCATCCTAGCTGTGCGCGAGTTAAAGCTCTGTAGTAGGGTTAACACATCATTCAGTTTCTTCTGTATTGCCTCCGCGCTAGAATTGCTTTAGACCGCGTAACAACACCAGAAGCACCAGTAGAAGGGCCAGGGTTTAACTCTACGTTTCCTGACTGCAAAAGCAGCAAGACCACAAACATCAAATGATTGCACAAGTGAAACAAGAAGCACCGTGTGCGTGGGAACAGCAAAAGGCAGGCATTGCTAGATTTTTTAGCAAATAACAAAGTGTTATTACTGACCTGCATGAACAAAAGCATGTTGTAAAGCAACCGTCCAACGATGCTGTTCGCACGCCCACTGGAAGGCGCGGCACTGTGGGCGCGGGCCGCTGGCGTCCGTTTATATCCACAGGAAATGGTGATGTCGTAGGCCATGAGCTTAACTTGTGCAATGGAGCCATGGTCCAGGAGGGTTGCCAAGGCAAGTCATGGCCAGCATAGTCTTCACGGCGGTGGCCGCAATCAGTAGGTGCGCACGAAGCGATAACGGCTGGAGCGTTCGATGCCGCGCAAACTTGAAGGCATCCCGCTATCTGCATGAACAAACGCATGTTGTAAAGCAACCATTCAACGATGTTGTTCGCACGCCCACTGGAAGGCGCGGGCCGTTGGTGTCCGTTTATACCCAGAGGAAATGGTGATGTTGTAGGCGATGAGCTGAACTTGTGCAATGAAGCCATGTGTAGTGTCGTGGCGCCACCTGTGAGTGGCGCGCGCACTGAGTGCGCCCTAGTGTGTACTCTGTCAACAGATGTCGTCTGTAACGGCACACACGTGATTGCATGCAGTCAATCACGTGTGTCCGCGTGTCCGTTGTGTGTCGTTCAATAAACGGCCGCTGGCTGGCTCAGTCTTTGTTGGGCGGTCAACTCACTTCTGCGCGTGCCGGTGCACGTTGCGTCTCGCGTTCAGTCGTCGGGCCCTCGCCGTCAGACGCCGCTCGCCAACACAACTACATGGCGACGAGGATGTTCTTCGCGTCGGTTCCTACGACGGCAGAGAGAACCCGCCCACCTCGAGGTGGCCGGCGGCAGCGACTGGAACGACGCGCGTTGTGCGTGGGCGCTCGTCAGCCTGCTGGGACGGGAAGGACAGCGGAGGTATTTCGCGGCAGCAGAACAGGAAGAAGCCCGACACGAGACGATCAATGCGGCGTCTACTCCGAGCAACGCGGTGCCAACTACGCCGGCGTCTGACCCAGATTCTTCGGCTTCGGCCGTTACAAAGTATGACAGTCTCGTCAAGCAGCTCGACCGGCTTTTCGCCGCGTCCACTGATTGATTGATTGATTAAAACTTTATTTTGGTCCTGAGAAGATGCAGGGGAGACCCCGCGCCACCCGGCTAATCCCACGTTGGGACCGTCAAGCCGAGCTTGGCGGCCCATTCACGGGCACTCTGGACGGCCAGGGTTTGATCCTTAAGTTCGGGGCTGCGTAAAAGAGCAGCCCACCTGTCCTCGCTGAGGGCGGGGCCGATGGCTTCACATTCCCACAACACATCATTGAATGTGACTAACAGTCCACAAGCGGGGCAATCCGCACTTGGATACCGTTCAGGGTAGATAGCATGAAGAACCGCAGGGTTAGGATACGCACTGGCTCGCAATAGTCTTAGGGTGACTGCCTGCGCCCTGCACAAGGCCGGGTGTGGGAGAGGGAATATCCTTCTTGACAGATGGAAGTGCTTGGTTATTTCGTTGAACGTAAGTAAGGGTTCCTAGCGAGGCAGAGGGACTGTGGAGGCAGCGCGGTCAGTGAGTCCTCACGCGGCCTCGTGTGCGCCCTCGTTCAGGTTAGAGGTAGGGCCCTCAATCGACCCCAGGTGAGCGGGAAACCAAGTGAGAGAATGGGGCGTGATACTCTTGACGCTTTGGAGAATGCGGAGGGCCTGAGGGGCTACCATCCCGGTTTCGTAGGCTTTGATAGCCGCCTTGGAGTCGCTGTATATTGACTCTCTGCGACTATCTAGCATAGCCAGCGCGATTGCAACCTGTTCGGCTATCACGGGCTTCGCTGTGCGTACTGTGGCGGAGCAAGTGAGCCTGGAATTTGAGTCGACGATGGAAACAGCGAATGCCTCTTGTTGGACATATGGCGCAGCATCCACAAAGCTTGCATCAGTGAGGTTGCTACGGACGTGCTCGACCCCTGGCCCTACGCCGACCGACGTTGTGCGCAGGGTGCATAATGCGGGGAATGGGAGCGATGCGCAGCTGAGACCTGATGTTTCTGGGAATCTGCATGGAATCGGGGCACTGGTCAATAGAGTTGAGGCCCAAATCATCGAGTATCTTGATGCCCGATTTGGTTCCGGAAAGCCTGAGCAGCTGTGAGCGCTCTTGCGCCTTGATTATCTCTTCGAGTGTATTGTGAACACCGAGCTTGAAAAGATTTTCAGTGCCAGTGCTTACAGGCAAGCCGAGCGCGAGCTTGAAAACCTTTCTTATGAGGGAATTGAGCTTACTTCTTTCTGCAACATGCCAATTATACATGGCCGCCGAGTACGAAAGGTGGCAGAGCACAAATGCATGTATAATGCGGATGAGATTGTCTTCCTTGATTCCGCGGTGTCTGTTGGTGATCCTCCGGATGAGGCCGAGAGCACTTTCCGTCTTGGTAGTGATCTGTCTCAGTGCAGCTCCGTTAGCGCCGTTGGACTCGATATACGTTCCCAATATTCGGAGCGAATCCACTCTTGGCACCGGGGACCCGTCACTAGTGAAAAGCCGTATTTCACTTTGAGACGCAGGTTTCCAGTCACGGTGGCCACCGCCTCGGGGTCTTTTCTTGTAGAGCAGAAGTTCAGATTTCGATGGGGAGCACTTGAGACCGGTGGGACGGAGGAAACGTTCGGTCACGTCGATTGCGTGCTGCATGGCTTCCTCAACTTGACCGTCGCTCCCGCCGCTGCACCAGATGGTTATATCATCTGCGTAGGTGGTATGATTGATTCCTTGAATCTTCGCGAGTTCCTTGGAGAGCCCGATCATCACGATGTTAAATAGTGTTGGTGAAATAACTGAGCCCTGAGGCGTGCCGCGTGAACCGAGGTTGATCTCTCGTGAGAAGTACCCTTCGATCTTGAGCTTGGTAGCTCTCGGGTAAAGAAAGGATCTCACGAAGTCGTAGACCCTCTTCCCTAGCCCTAGGCTGGCAACAGACTGGAGAATGAATTCGTGAGAAACGTTGTCGAAAGCCTTCTCCAGGTCTAATCCAAGGATGGCTCTGGTATCTCCTGTGCTCCGGTCGATGATCTGATGCTTTATCAGCTTCATGGCATCCTGTGTCGAGAGACCAGCTCTGAAACCAATCATATTCTGGGTGTACATGTCATTGGTCTCGAGGTGCACCTTGAGTCGGTTCAGAAGGGCGTGCTCTGCGACCTTACCTACGCAGGAAGTTAAGGAAATCGGTCTTAGATTATCTATTCCTGGTGCTTTACCAGGTTTCGGGATTAGAACTGTGTAGGCCGTCTTCCATTGTGCGGGAACCTTCCCACTGCGCCACACCTCATTAATCTTTTCCGTAAGGAATTCGATGGAGTCATCATCAAGGTTCTTGAGCATCTTATTGGTTATGCCATCAGGGCCAGGGGCGGATTTGGCATTTAGGGAAAAGAGAGCCTGCCGTATCTCGGCCACAGTGTAGTTCTGGTCCAACTCCGGCATGTCGCACCCCGCGTAGTCCGGGAACTGAGTGGGTGCAGATCTATCCGCGACTCGCAGATATCTGTCTATAAGCTTGTTGACAACCAATTCGTTCGGGGAAGAGTCAGTAGCAAGATGGATGGCTCGCGCGAGGGATCGCCTCTGACTGGACCTGGTGCTGCCCTGATCTAGAAGGTGTTTGAGAAGACCCCAGCTCTTCCCAGATCTGAGCTGACCCTCGATGCTCTCACAGAGCTCATGCCATTGTTGTTTACACAAGGTTTTTCAGTGCTCCTCGATCGCCATGTTAACCTCGGAAACCTTCTTGCGGAGCCTCCTGTTATGCTTCTGTCCCATCCACCTCGTGAGTAGGGCTTGCTTGGCTTCTAGTAGGTGTGCAAACCTGCTGTCCATGTTTTCAACATCGAGGTCAGTGACGACCTCCTTGGTCGCTGCCGTGGCGTCATCTCTGGTTCATTAGTACCATCCTTCAAAGTCTGTCCCAGCCGTCGGTGCTCTCTCAGCTCTGACTTCGCGAAAAGCGTCCCAGTCGACCACCTTGAATTTTTTCGTCCTAAAGCGGGCAATCGCGAAGGATACCTTGATGATGTAGTGGTCACTTCCGAGGTCTAGAGCCGTGTTGACCCATTTGACCCCATCTATATTCTTCACAAAAGTCAGGTCCGCGGTGGTATCCCTACATATGGAGTTACGTCTCCTAGTGGGGAAATCCTTGTCAGTTATAAGCGTTAAGTCGGCTTCTGTCGCAGTCTGCCATAGCTCGCGTCCTTTTGGGGTATCATACATGTATCCCCGCACGCTGTGTGGGGCGTTGAAATCCCCTACAACTACAAGGGGGTAGCTGCTGGCCATGCTCACAGCCCTTTTGAGGAGAGAGTTTGCTCTCGCCCTGCGATAACTGGGACTGCAGTATACGTTCATAATAAAAAGGCTATTTCTTCGAAGACCCTTCTTGGTTGAGTTCATTATAATTTCAGTCATTATGTACTCAATGCCATCGGCAACTGCACCGAGGTCACGCGATAGGTAATTGTACCTTTTGCTGATAAGTGTGGCAACTCTCCTACCTCCTGAATGTAATGACGCTACTAGGTAACCCGGGATTTTGATGGGGGTGCCAGACGCAACTTCCTGAACAGCGATGATTTGGGGCTTGACATCAAGAGTTCTTAAATATTGCTGTAAAATGGGCTTTTTGTGAGTAAACCCGCCACAGTTCCATTGCCAGATTCTGAAGTTTTCGTCCACACTATCCATGTTTAGGCTGAGGGGATGGTTGAGCAGCTATAGCAGCCCGGAGGATCGCGCCCTCGGTCGGTGGCGCTAGTACACTATGTTGGGCTAGGACCTGCAAAGGAGTCGGACCGGGGTCTCTCCTCGCATCGACCTCTTCTAACTTGCTTATGCGTTCACTCAGTGCTCCTAATCCCATCTTTGGATGCTCCACGGCTTCTTGAATTTTCGCTAAGGTAGCCTGCATGTTCACAAAGTAAACCTTGAGTTCCGACAGTGAGTTTACCGCCTCTTCTTCTTGTGTGTTCTCAACCGCTCGGCGCTTAGTTCCGCTAGGCCTATGAGGTGCCTCAGACGTATCCATGGCGACCGGGGTTGGGGCGGGCTGCGCCGAAGGGGGGAGGACGCGAGCTTTCTAATCTCCGCCATCTCCGCTGCTAGCCTGCTCATTTCTTGCTTAAGCTGCGCGTTTCCTTTCCTCAGCTGCTCGTTAGCTCGTCGCATCTCGTCGAGCTCACTCGCGTGGGGAGAACCGCGATTCGATTCGTCGCCTTTAGGAGACTCACGTCTTCCTCGGGCTTAGTCGGCCCAGGAGAGCGTCGGCTTCTTGCTGTTAGAGGTGGTGGGCGTGCGGGAGCGGGACCTGGTCGGCCCCGACGAAACGTGCCCCGGCTTTGGGTTGGAGCGAGGCTGAGAAGTGGAACTTCCCCGGGCACGTTCGGTCGACCTGGAGCGTGAGCCGGAACATCCCTTGGAGGCACCACGGCGCCAGGATCCGGAGCGGCCTCCCGAGCGTCCCCTGGAACGGGGGCATCCTCTGCGCTGAGCATCCGTGGTGGGTGACGAAGACTGGAACTCGTCCGCAGTGTCGAGGTGATGTTGCGGGGACGGTGACGCAGCACCAGCCATTCTGGCACGCTCACTGCGACGACGGCGCACAATGTACGGGATCTTTAACCTTTGAGCACAGTCTTTGCTAGCCGTGAGATGCTGGCCACCACAAAGTTTGCACTTGGGAGTACACACATGTTGCTATTCAGGGCTTGCGGCACCACAGCCTCGGCAAATCGTGTCACCGGGAGTGGGGCACACGTCAGCGCAATGACCAAGACGGCCGCACGCATAACACACGTCGATTTTCTTGCGGTAGAGTGAGCACTGCATCAGCACTGGTCCATACCTGACAAAGTTTGGTACACGATACCCGTCGAAAGCGATGATGACCGTGCCAGTTTGGGCTATTCTCTTGGCTGCTAAGGCAAGTGGATTGTTTGTGTTGACAATCTTCGCATCGATGATGTCAGGGCCGTCTTGAAGTGGGACGTTGCGAATCACCCCTTTGCAAGTGGAGTGTCGGGCAGTCTCATAGGCACTTAGCTCGTGCACCTTGCCTGAAATGAGTATTTGCTTCACCCGAACGTATCGGTCTGCGTTTTCGCGCTTGGGAGTACTGGCAACCATAATATTTTGCTGCAGATTCGGGCATAGAGTATCCTGGCACAAATCTTCCTGGCTTATGCCAGCGGCAACTAGTATTGCATCAGCCACCGTAGCTGCGCCAATTTTCGAGATATTGAGTCCACCTCTCGGCCGGATCACAATCTTGATGTCATCTTGAGGAAGGGAGGGCATCTTTCCCGCGCGTATTACTTTGGACTTCAGCGCAGCGCCTCTCGATTTGCCGCGGCGTGCGCCCGGCTGCGACGATGGCGCGTTAGAGTCAGCAGTGCGTGTTTTGGCACCAGCTCTTCTGGCCCCAGCGGACTGCCAACCTTTATCTTGAGTGAACTCTTCCTCTGAAATATCCTCTCCGTGCACTTCATACTCCATCGTGAGCAAATAATTCCGCGCACCGGGCCTCCGAAGGGCCAGCCGCAGGCGAGAACAAGCCCAGCAAAAGCGCGGTCTCCCGAGCCACTCGTTAGGGTTAAAGAGGGCACCGCTCCACAGGAAAAGAAATTGTTCCTAACTTGACAAAAACTCACTCACTGTGGTCAAATATGGTATCGGTAGGATCCGGATGACTTCTCGGAACCGATGCGAGCAACAGTTCATGAACACTTGAAGAAAAAACTCTAGAAACACAGATTTAGTTGCGCGTCCATAGGAGCCGTACGAACGCAGCCTCCCCAGTTCACTAGTCGTCGTCAACTCCCCGGCGAGAGTTTCCTCGACTACATGACAGTCCTGAAAGAGAAAGCCGTACGATGCAAGTTTGGGCTCACGGACGCGGAACGCGTCCGCGATCAGATTATTCACGGCTCGTCCAACTTGCGGGTGAGAGAGAAGCTGCTGGCATACGGCGAAGAGTTGTCCTTGGAGAAAGCGGAAGAAGTTTGGTCGGACGCTCAAAGCATTGTCCTTGGCGAACCAAGCGTTTGTTCCCAGTCAACCTGAACATGTCGAAGCCGTTGGGCAATGCGCCCATAATGGCGGCGCGAAGAGAAAGAACGGCCGCGCCAGTCGGGGAGGCCGTGACGTCACGTCACCAGGTCCGGGAGGCCGAGATGGCGACTTTCAGCCGCAGTTGTCGTCGGGGTACCATGTTCCAGCCCCAAACGAGAAGTCTCAAGGCGACTTCCAACCTCAATTGTGCGACCGCTGCGGAAGCAGATGGCACCACTCAAGTTTTCGAAATTGTCCAGCCCGAAGTCGACGTTGCAATACGTGCAACGCTTGGGGACATTTCGCGTCGATGTGCCGCAAGACTGCCCCTGTACAGCGCATCTCTTCGAGGGGAGCTGTCGACGTCGTACCGGAGCAGCAGGCCTCCACTCAGTTGAACTCAACTTCAAGCTCATCAGTGTTATCTTTGGATCGTCCTTTGTTGTCCGTGCTCACAGTTAGCACCTCATCCAGAAAGGCTTAGTCGTCCACGCTGTGGTCGATGGTGTAACCCTGCAACTACTGGTGGATACAGGAGCGTCTGTATCCTTGATGACTGTAGAACACTTTCAGCATCATTTCAGCAAACAGCACAGCCTGTCCAAAGCTGTAGTCGACTTGCGAAACTTCTCCAAGCCGCGCATCGGGATCCTTGGCTCCTTCCAAGCTCCAGTCAAAGTGTTGCAGCGGTCTTGCTCCGTGGTATTCTACGTCACCGATAAGGGCACATCGCTTTTGGGCATTGACTCCATTCAGCGACTGGGCATCCACATTGACGGCGCGTCGTTGACGTGTCGACTCGCATCATGTGAAGTGCAGTGTCCCTCCAACGTGCCTTCGGGCTTCGAGCAGCTCTTGAGCAACGAGTTAGGTCTCGCCAAGGGTTTCATTTATAGCAAACAACGGCGGCCAGGTGTGACTCCGGTTGCATTCAAGCTGAGACGTCTCCCTCTGGCTCTTTGCGATCAGGTGGCGACCGAGTTGTGACGACTCGAGGACTCGGATGTCATCGAACGCGTCGACGCTTCCAAGTGGGTCTCGCCGCTCGTCGTCGTCCGCAAGAAAAATGGAAGCATCCGGCTGTGTGTAGATCTCAGGGAACCGAATAAGCAATTATCATCGATGGGTATCCTTTGCCGCACGTTTAAGAGTTCTTGCAGATGTCTCATGGAGCCACTTGTTTTTCTAAGCTAGACTTAGCGTCAGCTTGTCACCAGCTATTGTTAGAGGAGAGCAGTAGGGACTTAACGACGTTCATCACGCATGATGGCTTGTTCAGGTTTTAGCGTGTCTGTTTCGCTCTGGCGTCCGCGCCTTCAGTTTTTCAAAAAATGATGTCCCAAATTTTAAAAGATTGCAGGAATGTAATTTGCTATCTGGATGATGTCCTTGTGTGGGGTAAGACTCAGTCTGAGCATGACGCGAGCCTAATTGAAGTCTTGACTTGCATAGCCAACAGTGGCATGAAGTTGAATGATAAATGTCTTTTTTCCGTGAAGGAACCTATCTTCTTGGGACACCGGATTTCAGCTGATGGCATATCGCCGTTAGAAAGTAAAGTAAAGGCAATAGTAAATGCCACAGCTCCTACAGACATTAAGTGTTTACAGCTATTTTTAAGTGTGGCAGGATACTATGCCAAGTAAATTGATCCCTATGCAGACATAGTTGAACGGCTTCGTCTCATGCTCAGGCAGGGCCAAAAGTTTTGCTGGTCGGAGGATGCGCAATGCAGTTTTAACCAGTTGAAAACGTGCCTGACTTGTGCGCCTGTCATTAAGGTGTTTAATTCTGAGCTACCTGTGGTGGTTACAACCTATGCATCTGACGTGGGCATCGGGGCTGTGTTACAGCAGCGGTATGGTCCTAAGCTTGAAACAGTAGCCTTTGCGTTGAGAACCTTGTCAGATACTGAAAGAAAGTACTCTGTGGGTGAACGCGAAGCGCTTGCCTGTCTATTCGCGTGTGAAAGGTGGCATATTTACCTCTGGGGTAGACGTTTCACCTTTAGAACCGACCATCAGGCTGTAGTTGCTTTGTTAGCCGCAGGTGATGCAGGCCGACGGCCTTTAAGGATTTCGCGGTGGTCAGCTAGACTTTTGTATTACAACTTTGACATAGAATATTGCAAGGGCTCAGAAAAAGTGGTCGCTAATGCCCTGTCTAGGCTGCCAATTCAGACCTGTCCAGAACTTAGCAAGGATGAAGAAATAGTGTCTTTAGTGACATCTGTAGTTGACAAAGAAACCGTCCAACTTGCAACGAACGCAGATGTGACGTTGCAAAAAGTCTGTGAATGTGTATCCAAGGGCTGGCCTTTTAAGAAGCATATAAACAATGAGTTAATGGCTTACTTTCATGTTAGGAATGAACTCTCATGTGTTGACGGATTACTCATGGTGACCGTGTAGTCATTCCTAGTGTTCTGGTACCTACTTTCCTCCAATTAGCACATGAAAATCATCAAGGGATAGTACGTACTAAGCAACTTCTGCGTGAAAGGTATTGGTGGCCCCAAATGGATCATTCTGTAGAAGAACATGTCAAGCATTGTCACATCTGTCAGCTGACAGACAAGCCGGCCAAGCCGCATGTAGCACCGTTGCAGCCCGTTGAATGGTCTGAAGGACCGTGGCAAACATTGGGTATGGACATTGTCGGCCCGTTGAATACATCTTTTCCCAGGTATCTTCTTACCTTAGTCGACTACTATTCAAAATGGCCTGAGGTTCTTGGCACGAAGTCTGTCTCCACAGAGGATGTCATTAAACTGTTGGAATCGTCGTTTAGCCGGGAAGGGCTATCAGAGTTCTTAGTAACTGACAAAGGTCCACAATTTGTCTCTGTAGGATTTCGGTAATATCTAAAGGAACAGGGCATCTGTCATATTCGCGCTCGACTTTTCGACTATCACGTTCGACTTTTCGCGGACGACTGCGTAATATACCGTAACATTTCTTCTGATTCTGACCGCTTAGCTTTGCAATCTGACCTTAACAAAATTAATCATTGGTGTTCAACTTGGCTTATGTCGTTAAATTTTTCTAAAACAAAGTGCATGTCCTTTACTAACGCTGCTACACGTTTTCCTAGTCAATACTCGTTGAATAATATGACACTTGAGGTAACATCTACCTACAAGTACCTCCGTCTCCACTTTCAATCGAATCTATCTTGGCACCATCATATAGAAGTCACTCTTGCAGCTGCTAACCGGTCTCTCGGGTTACTGAAACGAAATCTTAAACAGGCTCCATCGCAGTTAAAAAAAACTTGCTTTTACCAGTTTAATTCGCCCTAAAATAGAATATGCCAGCCCCATTTGGGATCCTCATCAAGCCTACATCGTATCAAATATTGAATCTTTGCAAAACCAAGCTGCTCGTTTCATTTACTCAGATTATTCTACCTATTCCAGCGTAAATAATTTAAAAAACCGTGCTGAGCTAGAGGATTTGGCCATTCGTCGGAAATATGCACGCCTATCACTTTTCCACAAACTTTACAATCACCCATCATTACATGACAGTTTCTTTGAACCCGCCTGTTCCATCTTTCCCCGCCGTGATCATCCTAACAAAGTCAAACGCCCGCTATCTCGCGCACTTCGTTTCGCTCAGTCATTCATCCCGCGCACTATTATTGAGTGGAACAGTTTGCCTGCACCTATTGCCACCGAGAAAGACTCGGTAAAGTTTTCAGAGCTCGTGCGCACTACGGTGACTAACTAAATATTTTTTGCTTTTGTTGTTTTGTTTTCTTTCGTTTTTTAACTATTGTATAACGCCATGCAATTGCTGCCCGTATTCATGGTTTGCGCTTTGTTGCGGTTGTCAGGTTGCACTGTATCTTGCTGTACTGCTTTTTTCTGTTTTGTTGTTTTTTCTTCAAACCATGTTGTATTGCCTCCCCCCCCCCTATGTAATACCCTCTTCTAGAGGGCCTTTAGGGGTAACCTGAATAAATAAATAAATAAATGTTTGTCCAATTATTACCCCCAGGCCAACGGTCATATAGAACGTGTTAACAGGGTTCTTAGGAATATTTGCAGGTAGTCAGACTTGAAGGTAAATATGCCTCGAGGAGCATCACACAATTTTTGAGTTCGTATAGGGTCACACCATATGCGGTGACTGGCCTGTCTCCAGCTTTTTTGCTGCACGGTCGACAATTTCGTTCCAAAGTAGACATTAGCAACTTTAGGATTCGTCCTAAAGTATCGGAGTCGCCCAATGGGTTGCCTCATGTCCGGAATCAAGTTGCAGCGAAACAGAATAAGAGCAAAGGGTATTTTGACAAAAGGAAAGGTGCGTAGCAAACCCGCATAAAGGTCGGCGATTTGGTTAAGGTAAGACTCCATAGGAAAGGCTTTTTCAAGTATAGTAGGCCTCTTACAGTGAAGGCTCAGGTTGCGCCGTCCACTTTTCTCCTCAGTGACGGAAAAGTGTGGAATGTATCCAAGTTAACAGTAATTCTCGAGATTTCTAGAATGTCGCCCTTTCTACTACACCCAAAGAACTTATTTACTCTTATTCCAGTTTAGATCTTTGTGGCAGTCAGTCCCCCAGTTTTCAGCCAGACTCTGATTCGTCAGAGATCTCTTATAGTGAAGGGTCTGAATCAGTTGTTCCCCAAGGAACGTTGGGAAGTCAGCAGGACCCGGTGCGGGTACCTTTTTCAAGTAATTCACTAAATCTCAACCCTGGGGAGGGGGAAAGTGAAGGGGCTACAAGGTTTTCAAAGACGACTGAACCTGGTCGCACTTCAACAAGTTCTACTGAGACTTCTATGCGTCCGCGCCGTCAGACAAAACGACCTGACTGGCTCAAAGATTTTGTCACTTAAGGTCAAAAGAGTTCTTTCCGTAATGCCGTGGCTGGTGGGCGCAGCCACGACATCGCAGGAGACTTTCAGTTCTGTGTTTTTCTTTTTGCAGTGTATTTCGTTTCACAAGATGTGTGACGTATCTGTTGTATCAGGCCACTTGTGCCTGTGTGCGAACTGTTCTTCTCCGCGCCGCTCGTGTGGCGTGAACATTCCTTAGTGGAGATCCTGGGACTTTCTCTAGTGTTACCCTGTGGTAATGCTCATTTTGTCGACGGGGGAGGGGGATGATGTAGTGTCGTGGCGCCACCTGTGAGTGGCGCGCGCACTGAGTGCGCCCTAGTGTGTACTCTGTCAACAGATGTCGTCTGTATTGGCACACATGTGATTGCATGCAGCCAATCACGTGTGTCTGCGTGTCCGTTGTGTGTCGTTCAATAAACGGCCGCTGGCCGGCTCAGTCTTTGTTGGGCTTCCGCGGCCTTCAGTCAACTCACTTCTACTGCGCGTGTCGGGGCGCGTGCCGGCGCACGTTGCGTCTCGCGTTCAGTTGTCGGGCCCTCGCCGTCGGACGCCGCTCACCGACACAACACCATGGTCCAGGAGGGTGCCAAGGCAAGTCATGTCCAGCGTAGTCTTCATGGCGGTGGCCGCAATCAGAAGGTGCGCACGAAGCGATAACGGCTGGAGCATTCGATGCCGCGCAAACTCGAAGGCATCCCGCTATCTGCATGAATAAATGCATGTTGTAAAGCAACCGTCCAACGATGCTGTTCGCATGCCCACCACAGAACACCTTGCCCACTGGAAGGCGCGGGCCGTTGGCGTCCGTTTATATCCAGAGAAAATGGTGATGTCGTAGGCAATGAGCTGAACTTGTGCAATGGAGCCCTGGTCCAGGGGGGTTGCCAAGGCAAGTCATGTCCAGCGTAGTCTTCATGGCGGTGGCCGCAATCAGTAGGTGCGCACGAAGCGATAACGGCTGGAGCGTTCGATGCCGCGCAAACTTGAAGGCATCCCGCTATATGCATGAACAAATGCATGTTGTAAAGCAGCCGTCCAACGATGCTGTTCGCACGCCTTTTACAGTTAGGCTGTACGTTTGATTCGCCAGTACGTGAGGCATTGTACAGAAAGTGTCACAAGCTTTTAAAGACGAGATCTTCATCTTTGATTGAGTCAACAATTTCACTGCATGATTTTTCGTTGGTCATGTTTTGTATGGTTCTATTCTATTCTCTCAGGGTAGGGTATTCAAGCAGATTTCTTCCTGGTTAGGCTTCGGATTTTGTGTTTCTTTTAACTTTGTTTATATTCACTCGTGGAGTTTTAAGTGTTTTGTTCAACTTTGGCTTCTTTGTTAGGTGGCTTATTCATGAGCTGTAGTAAATGTTTTTTGCCACCTTACTATAGATGTTGAGACTGCTGATTATGTTACTCTATCTGTTGAAGTGTGCATTCGTAATTAGTTTTCTGTTGTCATGCTCTCTCCTTTCTTTGAATTCTTCATCTAATTCTTTGGTGCTATAAATCCCCATGTCGGCAATTTTCTTTTGTTAATCAGCCATTTTAGCTGAGTTAATTCAACTTTAGATCTTGAGTGGGTAGCTTTTGTAGATTGTTGTTTCTTTTTTGTGATTTGTGAGAGTTCGCTTACTTCTTGCCCTAGTGCTTTAACCTAACTGCAATTGAGTTTTGGGAATCAATGTAGTTATGGTTTGTTCATTTCCTCTAAGTCATAATTTTTTTCTTGTTCAAAGGCCTCGCATACGAGTGTTCTAGGGCAGTGCTGAGAATGCGTGTGACTGTGGCTCTACTCCATTTTCAGAGGAGCCTTGCAATTTCTCTGCAAGTTATAATAATAATATTAGTAATCACAATAAAAATGGCATTTTTGGGTGCCTTAAAGTTCCGCATTCAATTTTTGCGGGCTTACTGATGATGATGACTACGGTATTCAAGCATGCGAAGAGATTGTTTTCGTCAAACATTTAAAATGACAGATTAAAAACGAAAACATAAGCACAAATCACCGGTCATCACTGCTGTGTATGAGGTGGTAGCTGCGTTGAATTTTGCTTGCAACAACTTAGGCTTACGTTGGCTCGTTGGCACTGCATCTGTTTTCTGTGAGGAAAAGTGTCATGGCAGCTTCCTGTTTTGTCGGTGAACCAGCGCGAAGTTCTAGCTACGTGTTTATTTGCGCCAAGCACTCTTTCTCGTGATAAATCTACTCTTCAGTGACGACAGTGATGAACACAAATGTTCACAGGTTTATAGAGCACCTCGTGTCACGTAGTAGTACGTAGTAAAGAAGAAGAAGAAGTTGTCACAGAGAACAGCCTCTGCTGATATATTAACATGTTAGAAATTTGGTTGCAGTCGATTTCGTTATCGTTAAATGTCAACAAAAGCGCGCTCATGGCATTTCCGCTTGCAGAACCAATTTCAATTTCAATTCTATATAAACAGGAACCCATCCAGCAAGTAGACTCTATAAAATATTTGGGAATCATTTATAATGACAAACTTAACTGGAGTCCACACATAGAGTATATAACTACCAAAGCACAGCGGGCTTCAGGCTTACTACACAAGCTAAGTAACCGGAAATATGGATTACGGAGGCACACCTTGATAACGTTGTACAAGATGTACATGCGCCCCATCATGGAATTTGGCTGCATATTATTCTCGGGTGGCCCTGCTTATAAAACGAAACCTCTAGTCGTCTTGGAGCGAGAAGCACTGCGAATGTGTCTGGGACTCCCTAGATTTGTGGCTATCAACGTACTGTACCAGGAAGCGCGCCTGCCTACACTACTTTGTCGATTTCGAATTTTGACCGTACAAGCATTTTTAAAATTTTATAGCTTACCGGCAAGAAGATCTCAATATGCTTTTATCGCAAACCCAGACGCCTTCTTTCTTGCTCATTGGCCACGGTTTCACACACCTCAGATAATGTTTGTACAAAAAAATCTACAAAGTATAAATGTGAACATTAGAAATGTAATTGAGACTAATGACTCGAATTGTCATGTTATTATTGAGTATGATGATATATTCCCCCAAAACGCCAAATTACAATCCCTCAAATTTTAAATAACATATTATTAGATTACTTGGAGCATGCAAAAACTAAAAATATAATAGCCACAGATGCTTCCGTAAATAATCAAAAGGCAGGTGTAGGCATTGCGTCTGATTTGCTTGACTGGTCCTTTTCAGTGAGACTGCCTGATTTTACTCCAGTTTTTGAAGCGGAGCTCTTGGCGATTATTTTAGCTCTTCGAAAACTTCCATCAAATCAAAACAATGCAGTAATAATGACGGATTCTCTTTCAGTTTGTGCAGCTCTGACGGCTTCAGAGAACTATCGAATCCTAAGCACATTCAAAACATTAGTACCCCCGCAGTTGAGACTCCTGAGATTACTATGGGTTCCGGGACACTGTGGATTAAGATTAAATGAATTGGCCGATTCCTTAGCACGAGCCGCACTTGATGGGCCAGTTTTGTCCATACTGCCAGATGTTGAATATATCACGGCAATAAGATATCGAAAATCAGCAATCTCCACTGATACGATAGAAAAAGTAATTACACGGACAGACTATAACCACCTCATGCTTCCATGGCAACACCACTGGAGTCAGTCCAGAAAGCTCGAAGTCTTAATTACTAAATTTCGATGTCGTGTCCCCCCTCTAAACCTGTATCTACACAGAGCTGGTCAGACAACATCACCCCTCTGCGCATTCTGCGGAGAAATGGAATCTCTAGATCATTATTTTTTGTATTGTCGCCGCTACGAGATACTTAGAAAAAGGTTACTAGTTATGCAATTTCGGAAAATAGGCCTTAGATTAACGGTGGAAACGGCGCTAAGCTTTGGCGCCTCAGCTTTGGGACATTGCCACAGGGATGTTTTCAATGCCGTTTGCAATTATATTCAGGCAACCAAGCGTATACCATTGTGATCTTCAATCAAAAAAAAATTATTTATTACTCCCCAGGGCAGAGTGAAGTGAACGCAGCTGAGTGCTAATCATAACACCTCAAATCTCAAAATTGCTCAAATTGATTCTTTTTTTTTTCGTTTGCTCTCTTTATGTTGTTTTTATTTTTACATTAATCTTATTATAATACCAATTCATTAAACATTGTTAAAATGATTACAGAAAAACTGCACTACACTTTCTTGGCCAATCCCCCTGAGTGGGTATGAGCCAGCCTCCCAGGGAAACAAAACAAAACAAAAAGCCTCTGCTGAGGCGAAAAGGGCTACGATCGGGTGCCTGCGGCTGCGTTCCTTGTTCCATCCTCAGGGTTCCGGTCAAGTAGCCGGCGGTTACTTTTATTTTATTTTATTTTATTTTATTAGATCTACCTTTTGTTCCGCAACTGTTTTAGTGCATTGATAAGTGTAACTTCTTCTTATTTCATGTCTGTTTCTTCTCCGGGCCAGAGGCCTGCCCTCTGGTCAGCCTCTGTTCCACCTCAAGATCTTCCTCTGGAGTTGTTTCTCCGCAATGGAACCCGTAGCGTTCCTGTCGCTTTGGTGCCGACCACCGGTGGGTTCATCCGCATGAAAAACCCCAAGACGATTCAAACGGAACTTCGTGCGATCACTCCCCACTCTCTACTGATAACAGAGGTTCGTCAGTTTGGACGCGGGGGGATACTATGCTGCTCACCAGACAAGGCCTGCATCCAAGACCTTCTGAAGTGCACTACTTTTGCATCACATCCGGTGAGCTCTTTTATCCCACCTCATCTAGCTTGCTGCAAAGGATTGGTTCGGGGGGTAGACGCAAGTCTAAGCCCAGCAGAAGTCTTGGACATCTTTTCCCCAGCAGGTGTTATTTCTGTTTACCGCTGTACCAAACAGGAAAACCAACAGAAAGTTCCCACTGAAACTGTAATTGCCACATTCGCTGGAACAGATCGCCCTTCGGAGATCAAGGCATGGCCGCTTATCTATAAGGTCGAAGCTTTGGCTCCCCGTCCGCTGCAATGTGCTAAATGTTGGCGCTTTGGACACAGTACTAAAGGTTGTCGATCGGAGACTCGATGCCGCATATGCGGAGCCATATACGAGGCTGGTCATAGTACTGCTGAGTGTCAATCAGACAATAAGACATGCTGTTTGTGTAAGGCAAATCACGCTGCAGACGATCCTAACTGCCCTGCAAGATCAAAGGAACTTCAGGTTATTGAAATCATTGAAAGGAGACGATGCTCTCGTAGAGAAGCAATTGCAGAAATTCAAAGCAGGAGTCAGGGTTATGCCGGTATAGCAGCTCGTCCACCTCTTTCTATGGATGCATCACTTTCTCAGTCCTATGGTAGAAAAGGCCGTAGAAAAAGTATTAGAAAAATTTTTACTCAATCTGTCCGACTCACTCAATAGTATTATGGATTCCCAGATGTTGGGTGCATCTGATCGAATAACTAAGCGTATCCAACCTCCTAGTGCCTCAATTAGTAAACCTGCCGAACATCAGTCAGATGTCTCTATCGATAATGAGGCAATGCTTTCCAGTCCTAACACAACTGAGCAGGAAGGTATATCTGATTCAGAATCAATAATTAATCGGGATGTAGATATGGATTCTCGCCTTTTGAAACGCACCAGATCACCCACTAGCAAAATTAATAATTCTTCTCATCCGAAAACAAAAAAGAGTGTGAAGGAACCTAGGACTAAAGCGGACTTCTTAAAAGATAGTATCTTAGATCAAGCAGTTGCTACTGCTTGCTTATCATCATAGGGTACCTTAGAGTACTTCAGTGGAACTGCCGTTCAATTCTCTCTGCAACTACAGACTTATTATACCTAATTTCTCAACAATCTCCAGACGTCATAATTTTACAAGAAACTTGGCTGTCTGCTGATCAAAACTTCTATCTAAAAGACTATCAGTGCTTTCGACTGGACCGAAACTCACGTGGTGGAGGATTAATGTTTTTCATTTCATCCAAAATTTGCCATAAAGCACACTTAGTTTACCAACAAATATCACACGATTATGAAGTATTGGTTCTGGAAATTCACTTTCCCGGATGCGCGCCACTATCTATAGTCAACAACTACTTTCCGGCTGGAATACAAGATGAAAGAGCCCTTGACGTGACTGCGAGTTTTTGCAGAAACAGTATGCTATTTGCGGGAGACTTCAATTCCCATCACGTTTCATGGGGATTCCGCACTGATTCATCAGGAAAACGGTTGTGGGACTGGACTAACCGGAATAACCTTATTTGTTGGAACTCCAGAGTTCCGACATTCGTTCGATGTATTTCGAGGTCCGTCTTAGACTTGACATTTGCTAGCTCAAGTGTGACAATATCGTCTTGGACTGTTCTTGAGTAAACTACTCTAAATTTAAAAAGAACTTACAGTCAACGCTGTCTTCCTTGCCCAATATGGAAACAAATATGAAAGCTATGAGCCTTTGTTCCACCCTGAAGTGTACAATTAAAAAATCACAGTTCACTATATCTTCAACAAAGGGAAAATTCATATCTGCCTGGTGGAATGCGGATTGCGCCAGAGATTATAGACGCCACAACGCTGCATGGAAAAAACTCCTCACCAACCAATGTCCGACTAATTGGAGAAATTATTTATTTGCTAAAGCTACCTTTAGGAGAACAGTTTCGTTAGCGAAAGACGATTATGAAGAAAAACGGTACACCTACTTATCCAAGAGTGGCAACAAGAAAGCTCTATTCAGATTTCTCCGTAATCGTAAAGCTATTACAGCACACGTAAATATTGACTCAGTTTTTTTTTCTCCAACTGATTTGGAAAATACATTAATGGAAATTGCAATAGAATTGGAGAAGATATTTACATCACAAATTAAAATAAAGTGTGCAAAACCGTCATTCGAAAATGATTTTATTGAAGTAAGTAGGGATGAACTTGCGCACGTCGTTCGTATTCTGCCAAACACAGGTCCTGGACCAGGTGGCGTCACTTCGGAAATGTTAAAAATATTATTCGACATTTCTCCTGAAGACCTCCTTAACGTTGTCAACTATTCACTTGAAAATAGCTGGATACCTTCTGACTGGAGACTTGCAAAAATAATACCGCTTCTTAAAAAACAGAGACTAGGAATGCAGATAGATAACATTAGGCCAATCGCTTTAACGTCACACGTAGTTAAGTTAATAGAAAGAATACTTTACATTAGAGTTACGAAGTTCATAACAGATAATGCGATACTCAGTGCGTGCCAGATTGGATTTAGACCAGGTTACTCTATATGGTGGGCGCATGTTGATTTAGAGGCTCGTATAAAGCTTGCTCGGCACAGACGACAATATGCGGCCCTAATAACCCTTGATTTAGCCAAGGCATATGACAGTGTTGAACATGCTATTCTTATAAATGTCCTAAAAGAGCTTACGTTCCCGCAGTACATAACAAATTGGATATACGAATTTTTAAAAGACAGAAACTTTTATTGCTTCCAACGAGGTATTTCCACGCCGAAGTATAGCCAAACGAGAGGTGTTCCTCAAGGCTCTGTTCTATCGCCTGTGCTATTTAACATTTTGTTAAGTTCAATACCACAGAGTGATAAGGTACACGTATATGTATATGCAGATGATATCGCGTTCTTTGCATCTGACAACGATATTCATTCACTACATTCGACTTTACAGTGTTATTTGGCAACATTGAAAACCTGGTTTCAGAAAATTCATATGAACCTGAACGTAACTAAAAGTGCTATAATAGTTTTTCCGTTGGACGCACCAGTTACTATTTCTCTTCAGTACCATCAAGAAATAATACCCCAGGTTAATTGTATTAAATATCTGGGTGTACTGTACGATCAAAAACTGAGCTGGCGTGACCACGTTGAATATATTAAAATTAAGGCTACACGCGCTGTTGGAATGATAAGTAGGCTTGGCCGCCTCCGTTCCGGTCTTCGCAGAGATACGATGATCATGATTTATCGCATGTACGTTCGTCCGATTCTCGAATTCGGATGTGTACTATTCTCTGGTGGACCAGCATACAAAATAAACCCCCTCATTCTCTTAGAGCGGGAAGCCCTACGTAGTTGTTTAGGTGTGCCAAAATTCACAGCTAACAATGTTTTGTATAAAGAAGCTCGGATACCCACCCTTGCTTGCAGATTTCGTATTTTAACAGTAAACACCTATTTAAAATTTTCTGAATCCACTTTAAGAAGGCGACAATTTGTATTCTTTGCCGAGCCTGGTGTCTTTTTCAATGAGCATTGGTCCCGTGTATATAAACCCCAAGTGCTATTTGTTCAAACACTTCTAGATGCTTTAAATGTTAATATATTCGAGATCACACCATCTGTCAAACCAATCGGCCAAGTGCAAATAGAATTTGATGATATCTTCCCCATGAACGCTAAACACTTGCCCTCTAAATATTTGATTGGTTTACTAGAACAACACCTGTCTCAATTATGTACTAATACAGTAATTGCAACAGATGCATCTATGAGTGGCGAGAAGGCAGGTGTGGGTATTTTTTCTCTCTCATTATTCTGGTCATTTTCGTTACGCCTCCCAGATTATACACCAATATTTGAAGTGGAATTAACGGCCGTTATACTAGCTATTCGTAAACTTCCTGCGACTCATTCGACAGCTGTGATAGTGACTGACTCGTATTCCGTGTGTTCATTCTTATCATCGTCGTCAACATCAGCAGTACTAGAGACTTTTAAATCATTAATCCCAGCAAACATTCGTCTAGTGCGAATGATATGGGTGCCAGGCCATCGTAGTATATTTATAAACGAGATGGCTGACAAACTTGCGCGAACATCTCTTGATCTTCCGATTGTGCCAATCATGCCTCCTACAGCTTATGTAACAGCAGCGAGGTTTAGAAAACTTTCCCTTCTTGAAGACTCATCAAAAACCATGATACCGAATCCAGATTTCTCGCACCTGCAATTCACATGGAATAATAAATGGTGTCCCACGCGTAAATTGGAAGTCTTGGTAACAAAATTACGTTGCCGTGTACCACCTCTTAATTTCTACTTAAACAGGTCTGGTCTGGTGCCATCCCCTCTGTGCTCAAGCTGTAACGAACCTGAACATATCGACCATTTTCTTATCACATGTCACCGATTCAAAAATCAAAGAAAGAACTGCTTCGAAATTTTATTCAGAAAGTTAGGAATATCACCTAATACTCCCAATATTTTGTCTTTTGGGGCCATTTCATTGGGACATGGCGACAGGAACATCTGCGGGGCTCTCTGCGAATTCATATATAACACAAAAAGATTACCTTGCTGAGTCAGCCATCAGCTCCCGAATTTTACTAGTCACACTACCACTTATTATTTAGCTGATACACTGCAATGATTCAACTTTCAGGAAAATTTCATATAACGATTCCATTACAGATATTCAACAAGTTCCATTATTTCTCCCCCCCCCCCTTTTTTTTCTTTCTTTTTTTTACATTGCGCCAAATTAATTTCACAGTCAAAACACAGTAATCATATTCCCCTAATCTAGAAAATCTATAGGTATTTACTTGCATTAACCACCGGCTTCTTGGCCAATCCCCCTTAGTGGGTGAGAGCCACAAAAGAAAGGAACAAGCAAGCAAGCAAGCCTCTGCTTCGAGCTCTGTGAGTTTCCTAATTCTTTTGCCAAGTTTTTTCAATAATTGACACACCTCGAAGGGGCGTTCCTCCTTAGAATGGGGGATCAAAACGCCATCCAGCAACCGGGACCGGGCCGACCACATCATAGTGCGTCTGACGCAAGTTCTCACCCCGTCCCAAGCGGGGCCCACGATGACAATTCTGATGACTCCTCCGTTGAAGATATGGCTTCGGACAGCGACTACGTGGTCGTACCAAGCCGACGTCTGAAGAGGAAAATCAGCCGGGCATCACCCACTAGCCGGCAAGCACAGACAAAGGCGAGTAGCATGCGGTCGTACACCATTTCGTATGTGCCGACATCGAAGACAGACATCTTGAACTCTCTAAATAGGCAGAGCCTGACAGAGTACTTTGAGCTCATCGCTCCAGGGAAAGTCGTAGAAATACGCATAAATACCCGAAAGGACATACTGTCCGTGGAGGTCACTACGAAGGCCTTGATGGACACGCTGAAAGCGATTGTTCGATTAGGAAATATTCCGGTTCGCGCATTCTCCGCGTACGACGAAGAAACGACAACAGGAGTTATATACGATGTGGATGAGGAGATAACAGACTCGAGTCTCGAGAAACTGCTGTCATCGTCGGCTCCCGTGCTTGGCTTCCACCGCTTTGGACGCACGCGATGTGTTAAAGTAGTGTTTCAATCGAAGACGTTACCCACACATGTAAAAGTTGGGTACGTGAGGCACTCGATCGGTACGTCCTTACGTACCAAAACCTCTGCAATGTCATAAATGCATGAAATTTGGGCACGTTAGTGCAGTTTGCAAGGGTGCAGTAACCTGCAAGCATTGCGGTGGCCCTGATGATGGTGATAACTGCAATGTTGTGGCCAAATGCCCAAACTGCACAGGCGCCCACGACGCAACATCAAAGGAATGTCCCAAAATGAGGAATGAAATTAGTATCCTGAAGAATATGGTTCGAGACCACTCCACTCACAGAGAAGCTGCAAGGGCTGTACGGCGCTGTAAACATCGTTCGCGACATTGACGCAAACGAAGCAGCAGTGCTCATAGCTTATCGAATTCGACACACAAAACCGTGCCCTCACCACCTCCTAGCCTACTTTTGTCGGCCAGAAAGGAGGATACAGATGCTCAAATGCCAATACAGTCCACGCAAGTACAATGTAACCAGTCATTGGCTCTCCCCACGTCGGAGACTCAGTGGCCTTCACTACCGTCAAGAGCTACGGTAGCGCCATCACCACATAGTGCCCCTACCTCCAATGAAGAAAACAAGAAGATGGACAACACAGATGTCAAGGCTATGCTTAAAAATTTGATGGGTTCGATGCGTAAGATTCTCAGCAGCCTAAACACTCCCGCTGCTAAGGCAGCTGTGCAGCTACTTGAGGTTTTGGAGCCTCTTCTACTGGTTCTTCAGTAAGTGAACATGGCACTGATGTTCGAAGAACGCATGCGCCAGTCGCTTGTTATGCAATGGAATGCTCGTGGCCTACGTGGCCGTCTGTCAGACTTCAGACAATGGGTTTTTAAATATAAATTTCCTGTTATCGTTATATGTGAACCGAGTATGGTTTCACCTTTTCGTGTATCTGGATATATCCAGATTTGGTCCCGCAGTGATCAACGTACGAGCAAAGTTCTCGTTTGTATACGCCGTGATTTGACATTCTTGAGACATGAAGTTGCGTCGCATACCAGCAATGATTACGTGAGCCTGACTATAACACATAAAAAGCGAACATTCTCCGTAATAGGAGGATACATACACCCAAGCGCACAGATGGACTGCTTCCACCTGGGGACCATTCTTCAAGCAGCACAAAGGCCACACATTGTGATCGGCGATTTTAATGCACATCATCCTCTCTGGGGTAGCACTACAACGAATTATCGCGGAAAGGATTTAGCCAATTTTATATACAACTATGGACTAAGCGTACTCAACGACGGATCACCTACATTTGTTCGTGGCACGTCCTACAGCAGCTGCCTCGACCTCTGTTTCGTTTCCAGAAACCTTCTGTCTTCCGCATGTTGGTGCACAGATTTGGACACTCGCAGCAGTGACCACCTTCCAACCTATGTTCAGTTCAGGTGGTTTCGCCGCACGCACACACGCTACATCCGTCAAACCGACTGGACACTGTTCAAGGCATCTGTCAAGTCTGGCTGTGAGCACACGACTGATCCATCCGAGGTAGAAGACATCATTGCTTCTTCACTGCGTGACACAACCAAACAGGTTAACCTACCGATGCAGAGATCAGCAGTTGACTCCCAATACCAGGCCCTTCGTGCAATCCGTCGCCGTGCCGAACGCCGATACAGACGAACGAAGTCACCTTCAGACCTTTCCGCCTGTCTTCGAGCTCAACGACATGTTCTTCGGCATCTTGACAAGATTGACAGGCAACGTTAGAGAAATTTCTGTGGATCTCTGGACCCTAGGCAACCTCTATCTAAGATCTGGCAGGTGGTACGAAGTTTGCAGACAACTCCCCAACAACATCAACCATTTCAAGCTGTTGCTCTACATCAGGGACGGACAGAAGTTGAGATAGCCAGTGACTACTGTAGCCTCATCGTGGACACCACTGATGATCTTGCCACTAATGAGCTTCTTACTACCATTTGACGAGCGCCTTGATGTACGTTTTACAATACATGAGCTTGACGCTGCGATTTCTGCCTCCCGCCGATCATCGGCACCAGGACCTGACGGAATCACGTATGCTGCACTCAACCATCTTGATACAGAAGCACGACGTATCCTGTTATCTCATTATAACACCTCATGGGAGTCAGGAGAAGTCCCAGCTAACTGGAAATGCAGTCGCATTATTGCACTGCTCAAGCCGGGGAAGTGTCCTTATGCACTTTCCTCCTACAGACCAATCGCGTTAGCCAGCTGCATCGGAAAAGTGATGGAAAGAATGGTACTGGCACGATTAGAGTGGCTTCTAGAGAGCAACAACTCCTTTCCTGCATTTATGAACGGCTTCAGAAGAGGCCGATCTGCCATTGATGATGTGGTCGACTTGATCACCAGCGTTCAAGAGGAAAGAAGCCGACGCAGACTAGTGGCGGCGGTCTTCTTAGACATTAAGGGTGCCTACGATAATGTGCTGCATTATGCGATCCTTGACGCACTGGAAGATTTCGACATCGGTGGACGACTGTACGCTTGGATTCTTAGCTACCTTAGGGACTGCACCATTTACATGACGACAAGTAACGGAGAAACCGATTGATATAAGGTTCATCGTGGTGTTCCCCAAGGAGGAGTTCTCAGCCCGATCCTATTCAATGTCACAATGATTGGCCTAGCAGCAGAACTTCCCAGCACGGTGAAGATCACTGCATACGCTGATGACATATGCATATGGGCATCCGGAACTACTCGTCCGCAATTGCGAGCTCGACTACAGCGTGCAGTGACGATCACATACAAATATCTACGACGTCAGGGGCTCACTCTTTCAATCGACAAATGCGCAGTGCTTGCGTTCACGCGCAAGCATATGTCACAATACCCGATATTTATTAATGGGACAGCGATACCTGCTGTAACACACCACAAGTTCCTTGGGGTTGTCGTACACAGAGATCTATCGTGGACGAGGCATGTCGCCGTACTTAAATCTAAATTGAAGAGCTTTGCTCTCATTCTTCGCCACGTAGCAGGAGCAAGATGGGGCCCATCAGAATCATCGCTACTTCAATTATACAATGCTCTATTTGTGGGATACATTCGATACAGCATGCCGGTGCTTTCCAATATGGGACCTAGTTGTGTGAAGACACTCGAGAGTGTTCAAGCTCAATGCTTACGAAGATGCTTGGGTCTACCACGCTGCACTTCAACAAATGGGACAATCGCAGAGGCTCGGGCTTGTCCCATCAGTGTATACATGCTCTGCGAGCCACTTAGAGTTCACCTACGATTACTGAGCAGACACAGACAGCACCCACTGTCAGTACTACCCGCCACTCACCCAGATTGCAGTTTCTCAAAAGTAATATTGCGGCATGAAAATATTATACCACCAAGGTTTTATCCGCCAAATGCCCCTGCAGTGCCACCATGGGTTCTGCCTAAACCACCTATCTCTTTTACGATACAGTGCAGTCCACTTATAACGATATCGAGAAAACCTAAAAATATGATCGTTATAACCGGTGATCGTTATATCTGGACTGCCGCCAAAAAATCGTCGCCGGACGTACCTTTTGTAGCTCCAGGCTTCATTTCGCTATTTTCACCAATTAATAAATATTGTAGATAGTAGGATGTCAAAAACAAGACTTTATTTCTTACTCCGAAGAACGCATCACGGGTTCGCTGAGGAAGAGAGACTGACCGACGGCGGGGTGGGAGCAGTGGGAGGAAGAAAGCATAGCCAGAGGTACACAGCCGGAATGCCAACGAGGCCCCGCCCCGATGCCACCGCGCCGCTTTGCTTTTCGCTTTTTTTTATTTTCTCTCTCTTTCCCGCTTTCGTTCGGCAAGCTACGAGTAGCTTGCCGGCTTGCCGTTGTTAGAAGGCGGGGAGCCGCGGAGCGCGGCGCTTTGCTTTTCGCATTTTTTTTTTAAATTCTCTCAGCCTCTCCGCGGTCGACGCGCGGCGAGGCGCAAAACGTGACACAGCTGGCACCATCTGTAGCGCGTCGCGCCAACTCGCGATGCTCTCCTCGGCTTTTTGAACGGCCGGGACGCGCTGCCGGCGCTGTGCTGCAGCGGCGGCAGATACGTACGCTAACTTTTCGTCTTGTCTCGGCATAGTTCGTTTCAGAGGAACTTATCAATTTAAATGTTACGATTATTCTGAACGAAACATGCCTTCCACGGCAAACTTTTCATCGTTGTATCCGATATGCAGTGGATAACATATCGTTATATATGGTTTTTTTCCCCATAGCCCCAATGCATAAAATGAGACTGTTAAGTCGACCCATCGTTATAACCGATATATCGTTATATGTGGTATCGTTATAAGTGGACTGCACTGTACCTGGAATTACAAAGAAGTCGCTCATTTCTTCTGTTGGCCTCAGACAACTGACCCTATATCACATTTATACAACGTACAGTGATTCTCTGCACGTGTACACCGATGGATCCACCACGCTAAACACCTCCGCCGCAGCCTTTGTCATCCCAGACATGGATATCGCTCGACGATTCAAAGTGGACCATAAAATCACATCAACTGCCGCAGAGCTTGTCGCTATCCGAGAGGCAATAAGGTTTATTTCCGGAGAGCGACCTCGAGCCTGGACGATTTTCTGTGATGCCAAACCCGCTTTGCAAACCATTAATTGCATCATGAAGCAAGGTCCATATTACAGCTTGGCAATAGAAATCACAGAACATATTCAGGTTGCTTCAACAAATGGCCATCTTATAACTTTCCAGTGGATTCCCGCTCATTGCGGCGTGATGGGAAACGAAGAGGCAGACGCTCAAGCTAAAAATGCCTTAAGCAGTGCCCCTGAAGTACACATTGCGTTTTCACGAGCTGACACGAACGCCCTGCTTCGCTGCGTGATGCGCAGCTACACACTTCAGCACTGGACCAAACCGGAACGGCGACACCAGCGACTTCACAAATGGGACCCGGAAATGAGGTTCCGCATGCCTCCTAAATTGAAACGGCAACTCACAAGTATGATCCACCGCATTCGTCTTGGTGTAGCGTACACTAGACGTTACGCACATATCATCGGTCGCAGTGACACCGGTCCTAATTGTGAACACTGTGATGTGCCAGAAACACTTGAGCACATATTTTGTGTCTGCCTAGCATACGCACGTGAACGACAAACACTGATTTCTTCTACTGAACAATATCGCAGTAGGTCATTAACTGATGAGACCATGTTGGGCCCTTGGCCAGACACCAACAGTGCAACTGCGGTCACAAGAGCAGTTATTACCTTTTTAGAAACAACTGGACTATGTGCGCGGCTCTAAAATGTGTCTCAGCTAGAAAGAACACTACATACTCACCTCTCTATCTCACCATCGACATCCGTTAATCTTTCCTTTCCCCTTTCCCTTCCCCCAGTGTAGAGTAGCAGGCTAGAGCAAACTATCGCTCAGGCCGACCTCTCTGCCTTTCTGTAAATAAACATACTTCCTTCCTTCGACGTAGTAATTTCGTAGTAACTTCGTAGTAATTTCGATGGACGCAACGCAAAATCTTCAGAAGGCTAGAGTAGGTATTTTTTCTCATCAGCTTAATTGGTCTTTTGCGCTCCGATTGCCTGACTTCACACCGATTTATCTCGCAGAATTCCTGGCTATTACATTGGCTCTTCGAAAACTAAATTATCAGCAATCAAAAGCTATTATTATTTCGGATGCTTTGTCTGTGTGTACACATCTAACGTCCGCAAAGAAGTCTCCTCTTCTCAGGATATTTTGGCCTCTCGTACCGCATAGCCTATCAGAAGTTGGGTTTATTTGGGTCCCCGGGCATGCTGGAATTGAACTAAATGAAATTGCTGATTCGCTCGCTTCGGCATCTTTAAATTTCCCGGTGATGCTAGTAGCTCCACAGTTTCCTTTTATTACTGCCGAACGATTCAAACGCCTGTTAATCTTAAAAATGAACGAAACGTCGCTTCTACAATCTGAAGAATTTCGGCACTTGCAATTCACATGGAACACCGCAAAATGCCTTTCCCGTCAATGTGAGGTGACCCTAACAAGCTTTCGCTGTAGAGTTCCTCTGTTAAATTTTTATCTCAACAAATCAGGATTTTCATTAACTAACCTATGTGTAGTTTGCAATGAACCGGAAACAATAGATCACTTTCTTCTCACATGCCGCCGCTTCGCCTCACTGCGCCGAATAATTCTTGAAAGACCGATTGGTATGCTCGGATTGCCAGTCAATACATCCACCCTATTATCGTTTGGAGCCAGTCAATTGGGTGTGGGCCACAGTGGTGTTCTGTCAGCGCTACATAAATTCATTCAGGCAACCGGAAGGATACGCTGCTAGTGGTACTGCCAGATATATCCAATTCTTTCTTCCCCTTCCTCATTCTTGTCAATTTGTTTTATATATTCTGGTTTATCGTATTCTTCTGCAATTTTTTCACGTTTTTTCAAAGGAACATTATTATTGTTTCTATCTAATTTCTCTTTTTTTTTAGCAAGCGTTAGAAAAAATGATCTATCAAGAGGTACAGTGTGGCCAATCCCCCATGTGGGTATGAGCCAAAATCTCCTAGGAGACAAGACAAGACCTCGTGTCAAGGACGGGTAAGCTGTCAACCTCTAACTAATCTCCGAGTGAACGCGCTTTTGCACCATTAATTTCGTGGCAGTGGTGGTAATACCGCTGTGTGTTATTGTACCACAATTTAAAAACGTTCCCACTGCGCAAGTTGCTCGTTTTGTACAGCAGCCTGATGAGAGTACTGTAAAGGCTAATACAGATCTTGACAATAAAATAAGACTCTCATTGTTTACCGTACTTCCGCCGTACGTGTTGCGTATTTCTCCTGTTGCGATACGTGTAATCATGACGTACATTTATTGTGTGTGTAATTTAAACACGTTGCTAGTTGTAGGATCACGTGTCGCTCTTCTGCTGTGCCCGATCTACAGCGGGAGCGTTTCAGCCGGTACAATTGGCTGCACTGACACTGAGTGATGGACGAGTCAGCTGCTCAGTGCTGCATAACAAATTAGGGTGATACATCACATTTGGCCCACTTTTCGAATTGTTATGCTATTTGAATTAATGAACCACTGAAAAAATTGCAGATTAGCGTCGGCGGGGGGGGGGGGGGGATGTTTTTCACCTTCGCCCAAGAATGACCTCTTCATTGGTTAGCCAGCACTCATGTCTTCGGCACTTGACATGCTGGTAATAAAATAAAAAGACGCAATTACTAAATATCCTAATTTCGGTGCTACAATGTAAGAACATCATTCTTTTTGTTTCTTTCATATTTTCAGTCGTAGTATAGTCCAGACTAGTCTGTAGATGCAAGATGGCAGGAAATAAAGAAAACATGGCAGGAAATAAACGAAGAAGAACAATCGTTGTTTCATTAACTCAGTCAAACGATTGCTTTTAAGAAATCAAGGCAATGGTGCATTGAAAATCTATTAAAGTACAAACAAAAACGAGCTATTATTAACACGGATTATACAAGGCAGTACCAATTTTATTATTTTTAAAGATCAGAAGTGTCATATTATGAAACTAAAAAACACAGAAGTTGTGAAGAAGACAAGCTTAAAGAGATCAAACATTTGTGAACACGGGTTGTCGCTAGAGCCATCATCTCAACATGCAGACTTCTTCAAGGCTGCAACTGCCGACCTATCTGAATTGTGTAGGGCAGATTTATCAAGATGAAGGGAATGTGGGATACACTGGTACAAACAATCAACAAATGACTACAAAAAATTTCACATATGTTGTACCAACATCACTTGCCTACCTTAGTGCATTTTGTATATTCTTCATACCCTCTTCTCTAACTTAAACAAAGCAGGGAAGGCCACATGCGAAAACGGGGAGATGAAAACGAGAAGTCGGCATGCTGAATTGGCTGAGTTAAAAGCCGATCCACCGTAATAGGCTGCGCCAGGGTAAAAGGGGCAATCAATCAAAAGCCCATGAAACAGATAGAAATAAGGGGCAGGAGGGAGCAAGTGTTTTGCACGGATGAGTAGAAAAGGAGGACATTTTGCTGAATTATCTTTGCCTCGAGGAAGCACCACCTGACAAGGGGATAATTAGCCTTAAAAATTCCTTAAAGAATGGCTTATTTTTTATAGGTTTTCGTTGTGTATGTGCCATGTCGAATCGGTTCAAGTGCCCCCTTTGAAACATTTATACTTGTTGGCTGGAATGTGTTAAACTTGTGAAGAAGGTGCGGCAATTTTTTTTTTTTTTTCAAAAAGCTGGCTACTGTATTTAAGGTTTAAGATTGTTGAAGATATGTCCTGCCATTATAAATTGCTGTGCCATTGCTTCCAGTTATTTGCCATGCTTGCTTGATGCCTATTTAATGAAACGTTAACAGGTTGTCCTGTTTGTTCAATAGGGTTGAGAGCTGGACTAGTTGGTGAAATATCATTTTATTATGTGGCGTAGTAGCGCAACTTCGACGGGCACACAGAGGACAAGAAAAGCAAGTGTCGTGTTTTCTTGTACTCTGTGTCCCTGTCGAAGTTGTGCTACTACACCACGTTTAAATGTTGTCCTGTTTGTGACAATATATATATTTAATCATGCGGATAATGTTTGAACTAGTGCAGGTAAAGCTAGATTTTATACTATGCCTAAATCACTTTTAGTGCTTTTATTTCTAACATAATCTTGAAGGTGTTTGCAGGTCTTAAATCTTAGATGACAACTAGGTATTATGTGTACCAAAAAATCTGGGTTTACTTTTGCATGCACTAACATGTTGGGGAACATTTTCCGAAGCGGCTCATTGCTTGTTATTGTTGGGTAATACTTGCGAAAGATATTTTTTAAGTTTGAAAATGCGTTTCGGTATTTGATTGCAAAGGCTAGCAGCTGGTTAGGCTGTGCTATAGGACGTGTTCAGCTAATGATGATTTCCTCATTTTTAAGCTTCATTTTGGATTTTGTTCAGAGTGTTGTGCAGGTCATTTCGCCAAATGTCTCCTTTGGCTTGCTTAATTGGTGAGCATAGTGATCGTTGTCTCTACAGACACTTCTTAAACGCTTTGACTGTCTGATGAATATTTCTTCTTTACCGTGTCATAGATGATGGCTTGTGTAGTCTATGTATTATAGTTGGCTATTCGTTTGCATTATGTAGAGAGCAATCTTTGATTTCTCTGTAAAAGAAAGAACTCCAAGACAGCCCCATTAAGATGCACATCACAAGAATTCACCACTGAAGATTAAATTCGGCCAAACATGTTAGCAGCAAGAACAACATTGTAAACCAAAGATCTTTTTTTTTTTCTTCTTTTTGTCCGGTTCGACTGGGGGTGGAGTCCACTTCTCCTGCACATCCTTCCTCCTCATAATTTCACTTGCCCCTACCCTGTCAATTTTTCTTTTCTGATTGGCATTGCTTGCTATATGTTTATGGTGTGGGCAAAGGATTTGTATTTTTTTCATACCTCACATTAAAGAATGTTTCAATAGATACCGTCATATCTAGGAAGTTGATTTTGCTGAAAGGGTGGTGCATGGTAAATTTACTACTAGTGTGAAACATTTTACAAGTGCCAATTAATGCAATTGTCATGAATGCATATCAGAAAGGAGGCTAGCAGCAGAGATATTGAATCTATTCTTCAAAATGATTCTATTTTCAATAATATCAGTGTTACCTCAAGACAACTTATTCACTGAAAGATCAAAAAACAACATTTAAACCAAGAAAAATGCACGTGTTAGTCTCTGTTTATCATGGAGTTGTAAAGAACAAGGGGAATAAATGTCATGTTTTGCCACTATTGAACCCGTGTGGTTGAAACTGTGGAAAGAAACTCTGGAGGGATTTATAGGCCTCTGCTGCTGTAGTCTTGAGCAGTTTGGTTCCCTTCACTGCAGCAATTCGACAGGGGTGAAATCACATAGTACAAACTCCGTACTCCCAACACCAGTTTGCTGTGCAGCTTTGCACTTGATTCACAAGCTTCTTGTGTGTATTTCACAAAAGCATTACAAGGATACTGAAGAAAAACAGTGACCTTGTTTAGATCGACAAACTGCACTCTAAGTACTCTAATGCCAATGCCATATTTTTTACTATCCCAAGTTCATTATTAGTGGAGAAAATTGAGGTTGAAGTTTCACTATTGAAAGTTGTGCCGAAATGTCCATGCGTGACGTCAAAAGTTTTTAAATGTATTATTCACAATTTTGCGATTGGCTCGGTGATATTTTCTGAAACTTCTTATCCTAGGTCTATGACACCCACAGATGACAATGTCCTTCATTTTTATCAATTATAAGCTATGTAGAACCCAGTAAATGCCATCAAAATTAATGATGTCATGGTGTTTGGTGAGACATTTTCTTTGCGCGGTTTCGCACTTGCCAAGCATCGTGTCGTAGTAAGAGTGGTGATGTGAAATCATACTTCAATAGTATGTGAAAAATTATTTCGCTCTCCAGTGTCCTTTCAACACCCAAAGAAAAAAACTAATAAGAATCATGTAGAGTAGCTGACCAGCTCATTCACCTGGCCCAAAGAGAAATGAAAGTCAGTGTAGTTGTATTGTTAGGTCGTCGCATCTCAATGCGTATAATCCTAGGAGGATGTAAGATAGGAAGCGTGACAAAGAGGACAATTTCTTGCAGCAGACACACATTACATGTACATTTAAACGAGCTCGTGCACTGCTTTTCTCAAACGAAAAAATGCAGTCTCACAAGTCTGCAGCACTGTGGTATCTTGTGAGGCAACATTCATACGCCCGAGCACAGCACTATGAAAATGTCTTTAGAGAATTTAACTGTTGTGCGCTCCGTTAAAAAAGGTTTGCAGTCAAGATAACTGGGTCATTAGCCACTCATTGCAACAAAAGAAACGACATGTCCAGTTTTTGTGGCGGTAGTCTCTTGCCAATATTTAATAACTGAATTGGAACTAAAACAACTGCTAAACAAAGCACATCGCCTTTTGGAGGCATCTATTGGCAAACAAAAGAATGAATTATGGCCGTTGCCCCGCGACGGTGGTCTAGTGGCTAAGGTACTCGGCTGCTGACCCGCAGGTCGCGGGTTCAAATCCCAGCTGTGGCGGCTGCATTTCCGATGGAGGCGGAAATGTTGTAGGCCCGTGTACTCAGATTTGGGTGCACGTTAAAGAACCCCAGGTGGTCAAAATTTCCGAAGCCCTCCACTACGGCGTCTCTCATAATCAAATAGTGGTTTTGAGACGTTAAACCCCACAAATCAATGAATTATGGCCGTTGGATAGGCGTAGATAAAAACAGATGCGGGCACGCTTTCTTCAGCTGTAGGTTGATGGTACTGTAGCCAGTCGCCGCTGAGCGCAGGCCACGTGCTCATGTTTTCTCTTTCATAAAGGACGACAGTGTTTAATCACGCTGACTGTGACTGGTGACGTGGGAAGTGCGCCCTCATAAGCTCAAAGGCTACAGATGGCTGAAGATTGCCCTCTTTACACAACTTGTTTGATGGACATGCGAGTTTCACTGTGGTGAACTAAAACTTGAAACAGTGCAAACGTATTTGGTATGCTGTGTTTCTTCTCTTTGCGTAGGTGTACAAGCTTCCAGGTTTTTAGTACATTAAAGTGAGAGATGCACACTGTCCTAAGCACTAACTCCAACTTCATACTACTGTAAAATCCCGAGAAATCACCCCCTCGACGCTGAAAGATGATCTGGAAGGGGGCCTTTGCTTGGTCTCGGACACTAATTCAGTGTAGAAGTGCCTTTAAGAAAAATGCACACCTGTGTTTCGAATGAAATGCTGTATTGAATACACATGCATTTACTGTTTTACAGATCCGAGGAGAATCCTTGTGTGAAATTTCAGGTGTTATGACAAGGCGGGAAAGATGTTCTACAAATGTTCAGACAATTTGTGCCAACTCAGAATGAAGCCCCGAGGCATCACACTGTAAATGTGTTAAAAAAATCTTGCACATATATAAGGACTCTCAGAACTTTGGTTCCAAAAAACTGCTGCTGTAGAATTCCATTGTGGAGGAGAGGAGGCGCTTGCTCTGTATTTTACAGTGCCCACTCGTGATTAAGTTAGAATGGAGGCACTAGCATGTGCTTTCTTCATAGCATTGCCAGGGCTGCACAAGAGGCCCATCGAATGTGACTACCCGTACAACCAAGGAATGCTTGCCACCAATTCAACTGCTCTAGCTGCGAATGTCACCTATTTTAACTGTGCGATACTTTGCGGTAAAAATGCACACCTATTTTCATATTGTGTTTCAACCAATTTTGCTTAAATATCTGCAGTCCTAACAAAGTGAACACTTATTACAGCTTCTTATAAGAGTTTATGCTTTGAGTTGCAGCCCGAGTCATGCAGTGAAGTTCATGCATGCACCGCTTACTCACTGCCACCTTTATTTGGGAGTGGAAAGATAGGCTGCTGCTAGAAATTGTACAGGAAAATAAAGGAGGAGGTGGGGTAATTTGCCATGTCTGTTACAGGTAGGTGTACTTGCTGCCAAGGGCCTCGAAGGAGGATAAGTGACAGTGGTGGAAATGAATCTGCACTCCAGCCAAGTGTACAACAAGCTGAGTCAGGAACAATATTGAAACGAACCAGAAGATAAGCATTTTAAAAACTGCTAATAAAGCATTGTCTTGGCTTCATTATCCAACATGTGGTCGTTTTCATAATTTCTTTATTTTTCCTGCATCAAAAACCTCAATCTGAGCATTATGTTGTTATTACTAGCACATATGTTTGCAGGTGCTTATTTTGCTGCAATCTTGGATAGGATATTTAGTAAAAGAGCTCAGTGGCATTAATGTTTATCTGCTCCCTCGTTTGGTTTTAAGATGCACTTTTTTCTAGATTTTCACTTGGCTCTAATTGCAGAGAATTCATATTGATCCTTGAGGTGTATAGTAAATAACAAGCAACTTTTTCAGGCAAGGTTACCTTATTATTTTCGGTGATATGTGGGGTTTAACATCCCAAAACCACCATATGAATATGACAGACGCCTAACTTTACGTTTTCTTTTCAGTAACTTTTATTAAACATTTCTATTTGTCCTAAAACATTATTTCTCTGACAGTATAGCTGCATGACTGCTACACAATAATATAGAATTAGTTTGCCTGATGATGAATAAATTTTGTTCATTTGCAAAAGGTGTGTGTATGGGCCAATTTTAATACATAACCAACTGTTTCAAACATCCTCCCATGCAGTAAATGTTCCCTGGTTAACTTGTCTTCTAGTTTGAACAAATGTGAAAAAAACAGGTCATGGCAATAAGGAAGGCCTCGAAAAATCACACTGCTAAATAATGTCATAAATTCTATGATGAACCACACATTCACATGAAAAAAACTGGGAGCAGGATTTCGCTGAGGTTCGGAATCAATCCTGTGATCTTGTGCAAAACTGCACGCAGTGGCGGATCCCGAAAGGGGGCGCTAGAGGCGATCGCCCCCACCCCAAAGCCTGTCAGTATCCCCTCCCCCTCTCTTCAGTGCTTGCCATCCACCTGTTATCACCAGTTAGGACAAATGACTGGGATTCATTTAAGCACACATTAATAGTATTTATGCTATGATAGAGTTTTAAACTAGTAAAAAAACAAAAAGTAATGACCATGCCCCTTTCTCCGATGTTACTTTAAGCAACCCCCTCCCCCTAAAATGATCGGCTAGTTCCACCCCTGACTGTACGGTACCATTTCCCTTTACCGTAGGGTCAGATTAGAGATACACTTTCTTTTAATGCACTATTTCATATTTAAATAAAGACAGCCACATTTACACTGATGACTTTTAAAGCTATATGTGTAGACAAAAAAAGCATGTATATGCGACCGATGGTATAGCGTCCTGTACAAACAAACAGTATTGCTCATATGCTCTACATTAGAATGCTGAATAAGGTCACTGCCTTGAACAATAGGTCAAAAAGAAACCTCTTCATTGTGAATGGAGATGTGACATATTAATCTCTTTTTTGGCATCTAGCATCAAATGCTATGCTAAGTCAGAGTGAAATGTGACAAAGACAGGCAATAATAATACAACACTTCCGGATTGTTCAAATGTCTATAATGAAATGCAGAGGCATAAAGAAGAGGATAAATATGGTGCTACTACATGTACATGCAACAAAGTGAAACCTCAATACTAATTACTTAAATTCAATTAGTTCTAAGAATATGGACATCACCAGCAATACTTTTACTGAATGATGTTTCCCTCTTAATGAGATACAATAAAACATCACATTTGAATTATACAAGTTTTCTGTTTACTAAGTTGAGGCATTTGTTATTAGATCATTTGTGACGTGTTTGACTATCTGTGCAAATCAATAGCAATTGAAACAGCACCTGTTAAATCAGGACAAAAATACTCTATTCATTACAGTGAAGTTCAATATGTTATGACACCATCCTGACACGCTAAAGAAAATCCGAATAATTTGTGACGATGTTGACTTCAGAAGTATTTGAATTTCTAGACATTTAATGTTCAGGTATTAGGAGTTTGTTATAAAAGGATAGGAAAGAAGCTATATAAAGAGTAAAAATAAAGCATAGTATGACATTGTTCGGAGGCCAGCAAAAGAGCTTAAGACCTAGAAAAACAGTTGACTTTCCTTGGTGTTAGCGAAGGGCGTTAAAACTCCATTGCCAAAGACTAGCAAAGGCTTTTTTAAATCACAATCAAGAGGAGCCTTGCCTTGGTTTTTCTGCTAAGAAAGCATTTTTGTTTTTTTGACAACCAAAGCATCCTCAGAGGGTGTTATAGCATGTTATAGCAAGAAATGAGACGAGCCTAAAGCAGAGGTTTATAACTACAACTCAAGGTGCTAGGCTAGAAGGGGCAAAGCTATTGTATATATAAGAACAAGGATGACAGAAAAATTTCAACACAGAAGTGCTTTATGCACCACAATAGACTAGGGTGAATCAAGTGGTGCAATGGCTCCATTTTCACAAGAGCAGTGGGAAAGGGCTGAGAAGAGGGTTTCAAGTAGTACATCAACAGGCCCAGATGGCATTCCAATTATGCTGATAAAGACATTAGGTCCGAAGTCTAAGCGGACTTTGAAAGAGGCAGTGAGCAAAATAATTGATGGAGAAGTTCCTGATGGATGGAAACTTAGCAGGATAAGCATGATCTATAAAGGAAAGGGGGACAAAGCTGACATAAACAACTACCATCCTATAACAGTGACATCAGTGGTCTACAGGCTGGCGATGCAGATTATAAAGGAAAGACTGCAGGCATGGATAGAGGATGAGGGGGTGCTGGGGGAACTGCAGAATGGGTTTCGGAAACACAGGAGTTTGGAAGACAATCTTTTCTCACTGACGCAGTCATCGAAATGGCAAAATGAAACACAGACGCCTGTGGCTAGCATTTTTGTATATCAAGGGAGCGTACGATAGCGTGGTTCAAGAGGAATTGTGGAGAATACTGGACACTTTAGGCGTGGAAGATGTAGTCATTAATTTTTTAAAGGAGATCTATAAAAGTAACAAGGTAGTTATAAAGTGGGAAAAACAGGTATCTAAGCCTACAGAGATGAAATGGGGGCTTAGGCAGGGGTGCCCTCTGTCACCCTTGTTATTCATGATGTACCTACAAGGATTAGAGGCCAAATCAGAGGGAAGTGGACTGGGCTTCAACCTCTCTTTCGTCAAACAAGGAAAACTCATTGAACAGGCACTACCAGCATTGATGTACGCAGATGATATATGCTAATGGCCGACAACAAGGAAGATTTGCAGAGATTGGTGGACATCTGCGGTAATGAGGAAGCTTATGTTAGATTTCAGATTCAGTAAGGAAAAATCAGCAGTCATGATTTTTAATGACAATGAAGGTAGTGAGCTTAGAATACAGGAGGTCACGCAAGAGGTAACAGATAAATACAAATATGTGGGCGTATGGATAAGCAATGGGGCCGAGTACCTAAGGGAACACGAAATATGCGTGTCAACTAAAGGTAACAGGAATGCAGCGGTAATGAAAAACTGGGCACTGTGGAATTACAATAGGTATGATGTTGTGAGAGGAATATGGAAAGGGGTCATGGTTCCTGGTCTGACGTTCGGCAATGCGGTCTTGTGCATGAGATCAGAAAGTCAAGCAAGATTAGTAATTAAGCAAAGTGGAATGTGTAGGCTCTCCTTAGGAGCTCATGGGAATACACCAAACCAGGGAGTACAAGGTGATATGGGATGGACATTATTTGAGGGCAGAGAAGCTACCAGCAAGATAAAATTTGAGAAGTGATTGAGAGAAATGGGGAAGGAGTGTTGGGCTAGGAAGGTATTCAGCTACTTTTACATGAAGAATGTCGATACAAAATGGCGGAAACGAACCACAAAATTGACTGGTAAATATTCGGAAAACAGCAGGGGGCCAAAGCAAAAAGAATTATTGGTTAAGAAGAAGGTGAAGGAAGCTGAGACCGATATGTGGAGAATTGGCATGATTAAGAAGTCTGCACTAGATACCTATTGAACTTTCTAGCAGGAAATTGCCGAGGAAATGATATATGATAATACTCGGGGTAGTTTTCTACTGTTTGAGGCCAGGACGGGAGTATTGCGAAACAAGACATATCGGGCCAAATACGAAGGGGTAGACACGGTATGCAGTGCGTGTGGAGAGGAAGAAGAAACTGCCGAACACTTTAAATGTTCTGCAAAGGGCTTCACCCTATAGTTCAGGGTGATGGCGCAGAGTTTTTCAAAGCACTGGGGTTTAGGGACAGTGAGGGCAAAATAGACTTCCCAGAGAACACAAACACAACCTCAGGACGTCCTCAGTATGCTTTCGTGAGGACAATATGACGCCCTCAGAAGGTCCTCTTATGGTACTAGAATGGCACTAATCCCGTCCCGTTTGTCCGTACACATAACAACCTCAGCACATCTTCAATACAACACTTCAGGACTTTTTCAGAAAAACGACTGTGTGGCCGGTTCGGTACTGTGGGCAGTGATACTACTTAGGATTTACTTCTTTTCATGATATTTCCATACATCAAAAGAAAAACACATGCGAGGTCTCGTGTATATATACTGTATTAATCAACAGACAGGTGACAAAACAAAGCTTGTTGACTGAAATTTATTTAACAGTAATTAATCACAACTGACAGTTTTGTCAGGCATTCGAGTCCACGTATAGTCTGAAAAAAGAAAAACAGTATCAAGGCAGTCAACACAGGTCAATCAACTGCGTTTGTAACCTTCCTCGAAAGTTTGACACAGTGTCTTCATCACCACGTGGATCGCGCCCAATGCACTCATTAGTGTCAGAGGCTCCGCTCTGACAGCCTATCAGTACACTCGACACGGGCGTTGACTTGACTTGCCCGAGGTCAGGCCATGTGTCAGATGCAGAAGTAGATCCTTCCACGTTGGGACCATGCTGCTTCGAAGCACAATTGAAATCTAGTGTTCCAGGCTGCTTCGAACCACACCTCGCCATGATCAGCTGGTGACAATGCATCCATGATCAGTCTGAACGTTGTGCAGCCCAGTGCACCTATCAACACGGCAATTTACCAGGCGTAATCACCTACGACTCACACATATCTCACTTTTAACTATGCACACAAACAACGAAGGCCACGAACTTCCACTAGTACACTCCACCTTCACTGACAGGGCCACCGCTGCCATTTTGACAGTCAGTTGGCTTGGAATGGCTTGGCTACTTGACTATCTAAAACGGTGCCGCATAGCATGACCTACTACACTCCTGACCTGCCCAGAGAGCACCTCTTCCAGCGCCCACGTTCTAGTTCATACCTTCTGCCGCTAGGGCCGTCACCTACGAGCGGCGTGGCGCTAGGCAGCACCTGTTCGCTGTCGTCTGCTTCAGCCATCGCTGTGGCAGTGCAAATCGTTCTTATTGTGCATGAATTGTGTATGAATGTGTAAAATATGGCAAATAAAGTGATGTGATTCCTCGTCAGAGTTGGCTGCATTCGTGTGGACGTTTGAAGCAGAAATAGAACCGTAAAAAAAGCACACAAAGGGTCACAGTGGCAAGCAGACGGGAACTTTTCTACAAATGAAGGAAAATTTATTATGAAAATATTTCTTGAATGAAAACGTAGTCCAACGAGATAAAAAAACTATTGTTAGGCATTCATTGTTCACACTGAATCACGATGGTTCCAGACGATACGCATACACAAATTGCAGAAGATACGCAGAAACACAGTAGGTCGTGTGCAGAAACTTGCAGACGGCAGATAGCTGCAGTAGTCAGCTCTAATAGTGGCCGCGTGCAGTTTTTTTTTTTTTAGATGAGCTGACACCTCAAATGTAAGTATGGTGTATTGCTGCGTGCCATATTGCAAATCGGAACAAGGCAAACAAAGTAAAGTAAGTTTTCACGAGTTTCCTGCCACAGACATACGGGAAGAATGGATCGAGGCAATTGGAAGAAAAGGTGAGTCTTGTGTTTTTGAGAGTCGTTTCAATTCAGAACGAGTTGCAAGCTAGCAAGAAGCACCAGGGTGCTTTAGTAAACTTTATTTCCGTGTGTTATGCTAATTCACTGAGCTAAAAAACATGAAAGCTTTTTTAAAGTACCGCGGCTAATATGGCAGGCTCCACAAATAGTGCCAAGAAATTTAAATATAGCACACAAGAAAAAAGTAAATATACGAAATCTGTAAATTATGTAAAAATGCGTAGCGGTGGGTTGCGAGGGGTTCGAGCACCCTTCCCGAAGGCTGCCTCAACAAATGCCGCCGAAATCCATAAAAAAATTAATGATATGAAATATTTACGTGCTGCCTCCACAGTTTGTCTCTGTGTGTGTGTGTGTGTGTGTGTGTGTGTGTGTGTGTGTGTGTGTGTGTGTGTGTGTGTGTGTGTGTGTGTGTGTGTGTGTGTGTGTGTGTGTGTGTGTGTGTGTGTGTGTGTGTGTGTGTGTGTGTGTGTGTGTGTGTGTGTGTGTGTGTGTTTAGCGATGGACAACTCTTGAACACTGGGTGTCACTGAAGTTAGCGACCGAATTTGGTCAAATGTATTTCTCATCTCAAACTTCTATCTTCCCATACAGCTTTGTTCGTTTCTGTATAAGCTTACTTAAGGTAATTAGAAACGTTACGCCGGTAACGAAATGTGGCGATTAACTGTTCACTCTATATAGGGCTGGCAGGCGGTCGGGTATAATGACATAATTGAAGTCCTTCGTGCAATGAGCCCATCGGCTCTGTGAGGGTTAAGAGACCCAGCCGGTGAAACCGAAATGAGGAACCTGGAATAATCAGCGACAGATACTCTATTTATGTGCGTGCTGCATCTGAGATTACATCATGCATGACAAAGATTCGTTTTGGAGAATGCAAAAGAACAAAAACCACTGAAGTCATCGTCGTCAACGGCGGAGTCATTGTACAGGTTAGAGGTTTGCGCTCTAAACCAAGACCAAGGCGCTCAAGTGCGCCTCGGTTTCGGCTCTGTCGTATTGGGTCGCGCTTCGTTACTGAGCAGCCATTAGGAAATTCAGCTTTGTTATGAAACCTTGTATAGCCAATGAGCTCTTCGAATAAAGGGCTTCAAGTATGCCACTGGACTCGACCACGTACCATCACTAAACATCAATCGACGAATGTAGTCATCTAAAAAGACATTTACAAAGGCTGCGAGAAAATATGAAAATGCACTAAATGGGTATACAGGTACTTCCCCAGAATAAAATCGTGGCTATGCTTTTTCTTAACCTCCCCATTTGGCTTGTTACATTTTGGAAAAATTAATTACAAAAAAGGTGTTATGGACTGTTATTTTGCAATCTTGCTAGCCATGCGTATACGCCTTTACCTTTGATGAAGGTTCAGGAAAGCATCGCTGGGAGCCCAGCGACCGGTCGAAGGTATGCAGCCTGCATTTTACCGCTGAAGATTACAGAACAGTGACGAAAAGGAAGATGTTGAAGCCCACAGCCGTGCCTTCCTTATTTCCCGCTTCTCCTGATCCACGTGGGCAAGATCCAATGCCGCGGAAAAAGCGGCTAAAACGAACGCAGGGGGAAACAACGCTGGCACCCATACAAGTAAAAATACTGTAAGTAAAACTTGAAGTCTAACACAACAACGGATAAGAATAATGTTAGCAGTATTCCCTTATGCGTTTAGCGGGACAATATATCTGTCATGCTTCGCTATTTTTTCGGCTTAACAGGGGAACGTCCAACGCAGATTCTTCTCAAGAAGAGCGAGCATCAGCGGAGCCTGGGGAAGTATATAGTTCTGAAAACCCAATTGAAACTGCACAAGAGGCCGAGTGGTTGCATTTTCCATCAAGTCAGGACAACATGGAGGACTGTAGTTCAGTTATACAAGGGGAACACCAGAAGAGGCCAGTGCGGCGCTCCATGACGTCGCAAACGTCGATCGGTTTGAAGAAGATGCGCTCCCTGGTCGCGGCAACTAAGACGTTGCGGCGGAAGTGCAGCAGGCTGAAAGAAATGAACAGTAATTTGCATTCACAGCTAGAGAAGCTAAAGAAAGATTTTTTCGAGATGAAAGCCCTCGCCGAGGCGAATGGCGCTCTAACGCTGCAGGTACGCAGTTACGTCAGTGGACGAATGTTATATTAATCCTTTTATATTCGCACTTAATTTTAAATGACTCTGAACATAATAACAATTTAGGAGTAAGTCAATTCTATCAACATCACCCGTACTACGAGAGGACGTCCGGTGAGCGAAGGAATTCTCGAAACTATAAGAGATTGTAAAGGTGGCGATGCTACCCTTAAGTTCTCGCGCATCGGCTAGCAGTGACGTCATACTTTGACGGCCTCAGGTAATGTCTAAGACTGCTGTGTTAGTAGATGCAAGGTCTGAAGTAGCAAGTTTCAAAGAAATGTTCTCAGCCAATGCGGCCAAGTACACAAGGAGCGACGCAACATAAAGCGACGTGCACGTGTCGAAGATTGTTCGCCAAACTCAGAACATTAAACCTAGTCTTAATTTTTTCTGTTCTAATAGTCGTATGATCGGAACAGGAACGATAGAGAATTATCAGGTACTCATTTATCAGTCTATTAACTTAGTGTCCCTATACTTTTTTGTAAGAAACGTCAGAAAGGGGAGGATGGAAGCTTGCAGTAAAAAACCTGTGAACAGGGGTTGTTCCCATTCTTTAATCGCTGTTTACACACACACAAACACTGAAAATAATCATGAACCAACTCGCTTAATCAGTAGTTTTAGCAAAGTTGTTTCGAGCCGGCGTTTCGACAAGCAGGCTTGTTTTCTGAAAGACTGAAATACAATTATAGCCTTAAGGATGACAAGTCCGCTGTCATGATGTCTGCTCGAGAGAAACTCTGTTTATAGATTTTCTTCTTCATATAAATTTACGTGACATTTTAGTGTACGCCGATGCTGGCAATCTTTCTGGTCATACGAAGGTGTAGGCCTGACATAAGGACACGGAATAAAAGAAGGTTGGTGGGTAAGCGCGCACATGAGCAAGTGTTTAAGATACGAAGGTCGGTGTGTACCCCCTTGCGTGATTGGCGCACCCCGAGTTTATTCCTTTATCCTGCGAACAACGAGTTCAAATTTCTGTCGTCGCAAACAATTAAGGACATTGGACTGACAACTGGAAAGACAGTAATTTGCAAGCTGTGTTGTGTTGGTGCTATGGGCCGATCGGTTTATGCTCGTACAGGAAGCCACGCTTGACGCACATGTGATGTCTGCCTTATAAACTTGAGCGAGCAGCATTGCATTCAAAAAGGAAGGAATGGTTTGGAAAGTGTAAGTGAACAGTTTCCGCTAGTCCGTATGTGTGAGTCGGTGGCCGGTTACTGAACATGACGCAAGTCTGAAGTTGCGCAATTCATTAATGTAGCATAGCTGCAATTGAATGTCCACGTGGTGACATGAAACATCTATTATTGTCTTAAGAGTAAACGCATATCTTTTCTCGCGATTATGAATTGTTGAATAAGGAATGATGCCAAATGCAAGGTTTCGACAATCAGGTGCACTATTCTTTGTCAGGACAGCAACAGCCTCCTTTAGTAGCGTGTGTGTGAACGTTTGCTCACTCTCCCACAACATCTAAACTTGTCTTGACAAGGGCAAGTCCAGTACGTAAATGTCGAATTGTTGGATGCGCCGGCATTCCCTGCTCTACGATGTTTCAGCGGGTCAAGCTTCCATTCTCCCCTGCACTTCCGCTTTCTTCCAGTATGTTATCTTGCGCGTGATTTACGCATTTCAACTGCCCTTTCATCATCAGGAAATGCTGGACGAGAACGACAAGAAGGCTGAATTTTTGAAGGAGCAATTGCAATGCCTGCGTGAGAAAAATCACCGTTGGAAAGAGGTGACCATCAGGCAGGCCATAATGTGGCAAGCTAAATCACCCTGCGGGTACGAAATGTTGCGGAGGTCTGGGTGCCTCACCCTTCCAAGTCGCATGACACTGAAGCGTTACATTGGCTACTGTACTGGAGCAGTTGTTTCGTCGCTAATGAAGCAAAGGCTGCACACGGAAAGCACACACTTGTCCGAACGGGTACGTTACTTCGATCAGAATTATTTACAATATGCACGCGAATAACGAAGGAAGCAGCGCACGCGGCAGTGTTTGACTGATCAAAATACATGCTAGTATAGCCGAATGAAAAGTGATTTAAAGTGAATAAACAGGGACCAGACCTGTGGCAAGGATTACTCGAACGTAAGATGTATTGTTTAAGAGTATACGGCAGTGCGCTATGTTTGCTCTAAACCCTAATCATTTCTGTTAAATTATGGGTCATGTACGGAACAACAAAGAAGGTTATTTATATAATTAACTGTCTCCGCCGATATATAACGCATGTCTGTTAACAGTGAATTCCCCCCCCCCCATTTTTTTTGTTAGGAAAAAATGGGCTCTTTGATTGTGGATGAAATGTCTTTAAAGCAAGCACTGACGTACGAAAAAAAAGGAGACAAAGTCCATGGCCTAGTCGAAATGGGAGGCCTAGAAAAAGAAGTGGGCATTCAGAACGAGCTGGCCACACACCTTCTCGCCTTTGTATTTGTAGGCTTATCAACGCACTACACGTAAGTGAATCATCACTTTGTCTATCACTATACGTTTCGCTGTGACTGAAAGACTAACCCCACCTATAGATATAAAAAGAAAACGTTGTCTTTAATTAACCAATGATGTGCTATTCCGCGACCAGGGCTGAAAGTCTGGGGAGGGGCAGGGGGAGTCGTCTTCTATTTTTTAAGGAGGGCTCCCCCCCCCCCCTTTCCCCCGGCAAGTCAACTTTAGCATTGTGCACTTATTTGACAAGCGCTCGAGATGAGCAATTGGCTCTCCTCCTCTCTCCAACGGAGTGAGATTTTAAGCCCAGCTGACACCGACGCTACAGAATACTGCTAATTTTTATCTTTTTCAGGCTACCCGTGGGATATTATTTCACGCAGTCAGTAAAAGGAGACCACCTGCATCAACTAACACTTGAAGTAATTAAGTCCATCGAAGAAGCAGGATTCCAAGTGGTCCGACTTGTAGCTGACAACCACGCTTCGAACAAAAAGATGTTCACCATGTTAGGGAATGGTCGTATGATGCCAGTTGTGCCGTAAGTTGCTAAGTATATATTTTTGCTCTCAGCTCGCATTAAGCTGTGCGCAATGCCTAGTGTAAATATTTTTTTATATGTATTCGCAGTGTGCCCTCAATGTATGCATGGATCGAATCCCAGCTGCGGCTGCTGCTTTTCCGATGGAGGCGGAAATGTTGTAGGCCCGCGTTCTCAGATTTGGGTGCACGTTAAAGAACCCCAGGTGGTCGAAATTTCTGGAGCCCTTCACTACGGTGTCTCTCATAATAATATGGTGGTTTTGGGACGTTAAACCCCACATATCTATCAATCAATGTATGCACGCGCATGCATGCCGTGTTTGAGTGAAAAAAAAAAAAAAAGACTTGGTCGCACAAAAAAAAAAAGCCTGTATCAGCATCAGAGCCCCCCCCCCCCTTCTTTTTTTTTAATCAGCGCTGCCATATAAGAAAGCCGTGTCCATAACAAGATTGCTATCAACAGTACAATCGCTGTAAATAGCCCGTCTTTACAAATCAATTGACGTTACGCGTTTGCGTAATGTATGCGCACCTGCATGCGACTGTATGAATGGGTGAGTATACTTAAAGTTTCGGAAGATTTAAGGTGTAGGTAATCTCAATAAAACACACACACAGACCTGCAGGATCATGGCATGAGTGGAGAAATTTTATAATAAGGTAATAATTAACAACGCACACGTCCTTCGAATGGCTAACATTTACATTACTTTGGTAAAAAACAGAAAACCGTATATGCAACTAATTATTCACACCGCAAACGCCGCCTTTCTCCAATTTATTTATTCATTTTTTTTGTTGTTGTTGCAGACATCCAATGGATATGAATCGGAGGCTCTTCCTTTCTTTTGACCACTGCCACATCCTGAAAAATCTCCGCAACCAGATGTTGTCCACCAAACGCGTTCTGTTCAACAATGGGCATTACTACAGCCCCACGTATTTGAGAAAGTTGCTGGACATAACAGAAAAACAGTCGTCGTTCAAGCTTGTTCGGAACCTTACGCAGAAGCACGTTTACCCGACGAACTTCGAGAAATTAAGCGTGAAGAGGGCCGTTGAAGTGTTCTCTCCACAGGCATGTATAAGAAAAGGTGTAAACCCATTTAGCGTTAGTGTCACACACTCCCAGATTCTCTGTATTCCTTGTAGACATCACAATGCGTGACGCACACAGGTCATGCAGGAAATGCCTTTTCGTTAGCTGTAAATTATGTATGCTTCCTGCAACCTGTATTACACAAAAAAATACATCTAATTGAGCTAGAATCATGCTCGCAGTTTTCTATCAGTAGTGACGTTTATACTTCTCAAATTCTTTGGCGCGCTCGGGCAAACTTTTATGCGCTAATATTACGCCACAACTCATTTTACATCATATTACGTCAAGTGAATGTTCATGCAGAAGCAGAAAAAATTTTGCAGCTTTTCGTTCAAATGAAGCAGTACAAAAACTGCCTTTTAATAGTAATTCACCGCAAACGATACGTGAATATTCATGTTAGTTTCTGGTTTATTTGTTTGTAGAACCCAAACGGAAGCAAATGGTGAAAATGTAATTCAATACGTATATAACTGCTAACATATTTATCAGTATGGTCACATAAAAACATGCACATGAGCTGCTGCTACTGCTGCTGCTAACAGCGCATGGTTATCTGAACATACAATTTCCCTTTCTTAACGAATGTACCTGCGCGTATTGCTTACCACACAATAATTACGTATCATTAGAGCTTCTATAAATATATGTTCACTAACACAAACTCACTTAAAAGTGCACGTTATTGATGACTGCAGTGCCACTTGTAACTCGTCTCACTTGCTGTATACGAACGTCCAAGCTTAGAAACCTCTCTCTAAATAATTCCGATCATTTTTAATATGTCGCGTCTCCTTGGTTTCTAGGTGACATCGGCCTTACGATACCTCTTACAATACGGCCGCAGATTTGGCATTTTCGGGTTTGAAGACTGCCTGCCAACCATCGAGCTGATGGAAATGATATTTAAATGGTTCACCATACACAACATAAGAAATACAACCTTCCACGTAGTAAGCCGGGACCAAAACAGGATGCCGTTCAGTTCCCCAGATGATGACAGGTACATTCCATTTATCCCGCTAGGTTTCATATTTTCTACAATAAACTGCTTTATTTTCAGGTTGATATGGCTGGAGCAGGAATTTCTGCCCTTTTTCGCAGCATGGAAAGCCGCGGCACCACATAAGAGGGCATTCATATCTCTTGAAACATACGAAGCTCTCCAACTGACCACAATGTCCACAGTACAGTGCACACAATTTCTCATCCGTTCAGGTTTCCTATACGTGTTGACTGCCAAATTCTCCAGTGACCCTGTCGAAGCACTTTTTTCCACCATCAGACAGCTTCAAGGAAGCAACGATCAGACAGACGCCCGTGCTGCGCTTTCATCACTGCAGAAAGTCCTCGTGATGGGAATGATGCACTCATCACCAAGCGGCAGTACAGAGCAAACAACGTCTCCTCTTGGATCGCCCAGTGCAAGGCAGGCGTCGTGCTCCACAGCAGTAAAGCAAGCCGGACAACCTCTGGAAATGCACTCGCTAGTAAACCAGAATCAAGGGTCGTCAGGCGAGTGCGCGGCATCGACATCTGCTACTATAACCCAGACGATGCGGCCACATCTAGAAGCCCTGCAGACTTGCCGTGGTGCGCTTTTCATATCTCGTTGATTCCGTGTAATGGAATGATTTACATTATTTAAAAATTATTACACACCGTCCAACAATTCCCCACTATACGATATTATGCATATATTATAAACTCTGCGCTGCTTACTGTGTTACATGCAAGCCGCGTGAGGCAGCGTTTGCGTCAGTGCACGATGTAGATGAAAACATGCTTCTCAATCAGTTATACTGTGTATGTATGTAACGATAAGTCCATGGTACAAGCAGGTACTATGGCTTACATTTAAAAATATAACATGCTTTCACCAGGCGCCCACACAACTCGACTAACCGACGTCCCTTTCCCGCAATCGGGGAAGAAATTTTCGGCGGTTTTGAATCACTGTCATAACTGGCACACAGATGATGGCATGGCTCGTTTGCGTTCGCCTTACTCTCTTGAGATGCTGTCCCTTCCTAATCCCGTCGTCTTTCTCTTGCTTCTTCTCCTAGATTTTTTTTTATTTTTAAACGTTTCTCCCTCAGTTTTTTTTATGTTGTTGTTTATACTATTCTCCGGACTTCTTCCCTCCTGTCGTGACAAGCTATAAATCGACGCGGAAAATGTGTAAATATTATTATACCTTGAAAAAGACGGGGCTCTCCCGACGCAAACGTCGGCTGAATGAACAGTTATCTTGATGATATGTGGGGTTTAACGTTCCAAAACCACCATATTATTATGAGAGACACCGTAGTGAAGGGCTCCAGAAATTTCGACCACCTGGGGTTCTTTAACGTGCGCCCAAATCTGAGAACGCGGGCCTACGGCATTTTCACCTCCATCGAAAGTGCAGCCGCCGAAGCCGGGATTCGGTCCCGCGACCTGCGGGTCAGCAGCCGAGTACCTTAGCCACTAGACCACCGCGGTGGGGCAACAGTTGTTATCTGAAAGCGCATTAACATCCATATATATATATATATATATATATATATATATATATATATATATATATATATATATATATATATATATATATATATATATATATATATATATATATATATATATATATATTTCTCATATTTTGTATACGGACACGTGTCGGTTTAATCATGCATGCTTATCTATATACTGATAAAATTCTTGCACACTTTTCATTTCTACCTTCCCACAGGTGCCCCACAGCCAGGCATAAGGGCCAGCACGCTTGGCCTTATAGCGGGCTTCCTGGTGAAAGCAGCTGAGGATTGCATTACTTGCGACGACTGCATCGGCAAAATCAAGGCTCCCAGCTCATCTGGACCAGCTACTGCTGTGATATTTAATTTAGACAGGGGAGGGCTTTCATACCCAACGATCTCATTTCTTTCCTTTGTGAGCACTCTAGAAAGGGCCGCGGAAGCATTTGCGCCATTGGCCATTTCCAAAAAGAGGCCGATGGCACTTTTTGTGCAAACTGTGCTACCTGCAGTGGCCTTGAACCCTCTTTTCAGCCATAAAGGCGCTACTAGCGAGCACCGAGAAGCCATGGCGCGGCTAGTGTTGCAAAAATTTAGCCGTCCTTTCTTCTCAAACTACGTGCGGGACAAAACAGCCAAAGAAGGAAAGAGAAAGAGAATAGCCGAAAAGCCAAAATCTCGCAAGATTTTAAAAGTTTAGTTGCATGCCTCCATTGTATCATGTACGCGCCCAGAACCTTGCTAGCACATTTTATTGAACTATGACCCAAATGCACGCAGCTCTGTACGCGTACATATGTTTTTCTTTATTGCAGACACAAGCCGTCACTGTGTGCCAGCAAGTAGGATATTCTTCGAAAGTGCAGAAACTTTGTTTGAAACATCAGCTTTAACTGGCATATTGTGGCACGCATAAGTAAAGCGACAAATGTGTTTTGTTTCATTTTGAAGTGCTGTAACATTGCTCGAATCACACGCATACACTCGCCAAATTCTTTTAGCAGAAACCTTGATATCACTTTGAGGGATCTGCTTTTCATTGACAAACGAGTATAATGGCACATTTTCAGCATGTGTACGCGCCCCAACTGCGGGTGTCGCCCTTGGGCGCTATCAATCAAACATAACCACTAGTACAACAAAGGCGGTACTATTCCGCCCTAAAAATAAGTCTGTTAATGAAAACATGCATTTCAAGTATGGCGATACTATTATTGAGTTAGTAAATTGTATAAAAATTCTTGGAGTTACATTTTCGAGCAATATGCTTTGAAACGATCGCATTTACAGTGTGCTGGGTCAGTTATCTCGCGTAGAGGGCACGGTGTACAGTGGCAAAACTGTTCTACTATACAAGGTAAAATTCTTACTTTATAAATGACTGTTCTGTTGGCATCTTGCTTATTGTTTCTTGGTATGAAGGACTACGACTAACACGCGCTTACAAAAACTGTACCTGATGCAAAAGACGTATATTAGAATAATTTTTTACTGGTCGTATGATGCTCGCAGAAGTGAATTGTTTCAACAGGCTGGAATACCACCCCTACATCGTCTCTACGATTTTAAGTTAGCATTGGTGGTCAGGCGTCAATTTCAAGAAAGTCGACATTATTTGTACGACCTCTCGAAACTGCAGCCAAATAATTTGTTCGAAACATGACATAAAGAAACATGGAAAATAAAAACTTCGAGAACAAACTACTCCACAGATAGGTTGTTCTACACAGTTTCTACGTTAATTGATAAATATGTGAAAGCTGGCATAGATTTCTTACTCTGTACCCGAACTCAATTGCACGATATACACATGTATAGTTTTCAAGATTTCTTTGCAGTTGCTACATTGTTATCATGGTTGCTATTTTTATTTTTAGAATTTGAACTTGATATTTTTGTAATTGTTGCTTAGATAACATTGCTAACTGTTTGCCAGTGCTGTCGTGCTAAAGGCGTCTGTGGGCCTATGTCAAGCTGCCTCTTTCGAAGAGCAGCTTTTACCTGCCGCTGTCCTTCATCAAACTATTGATGAAAAATAAAACATTATTATTATTATTATTATTATTATTATTATTATTATTATTATTATTATTATTATTATTATTATTATTATTATTATTATTATTAACTATGCTCGACAAGATGATGATAATGATGACGATAAAAACTTTATTGGGGTCGCAATGTGTTGCCCTCGATAGGCACATCACTGCCTTTACCATATCGTCTCATCGCACGGACATATAAAATCATAGAAACGCGCATCGGCCAGCGCTCCCCGTTCCAGCAGACAAACTCCCGTAGCGAAATTTGACGCACAATTTTTGTTGTGTAGGTCACAGTAAGAGTTAAAGCTTCAATTCCTGTGTCTCTCCTTGATATGCGTCCGTTGGCGTATGTGCATTATTCTCTTCTATCAATTGACTACAAGTGTAACACCTGTCGAGGGCGAGTGTCCAAGGTAAGTGCTCAACAGGGGCACTGCGTTTCACCTGACGCGTCCTAAACAACCTAAAATCAGTTTGATATTCTATTACCAATGAGTACATTATTAGTCAAAAGCTTTATGAATACTAAATTGAAGTTTTTTTAGGCTGGAATGGCAAAAACAACCATGCAGCAAGACATTTCTACGCAAATATACAGCTTTAGAAGTCAATCAACCAGTATAGCCTAACTACTAAAATGTAACACATAGCACACGTTAGCCTTTTCAGCAAAAAACAATCACACGTATAGGCAGTTTGTCACAGAAGCAGACGCATGGTATCAGTCCGTCGCCCTCCTGCCGGCCGCACAGTAGCAGACGAACAGGTTATAGGTAGCGCCACCTACGGCGAGCGATTGAACGAGAGCGGGGACACGCGCTCCCATAGGAACCCCGCTATCTGAACAGGTCAGGAGTGTAGTAGGTCATGCCGCATAGTCAGTGGTTGCCAGCTGTTAGTTTGTTATTACGCGCTACAGTGGCGTATAATGACTAATTTAGGGCGGTGACATTTGGGAACACACTGTTTCAAAAGGACATTTCGCAATACCAGGTTCGATACCTAAGCCAATTATTTACGCGTGTTTCATTAAGCGAAACGCGTAATTTGAAATTTTTCTGCCAAAAAAGAAACAAACGAGGCGAAAATATATAATAACTTTATGACTGTATGAAACGAACGTGTGAAAAAAAGTTTTTACATATGAAACGCATCTATTTGGTGCGCAAAGGTCTTGAGGAATTATATCTAAGTGCTCAGTGCAATGTTCTGTCATCCCCAAAACGTCCTTGACAGGACCTTTTCCGGACCAATTGTCCTCAGAAAGGACTCGAAAAAACGTTTGAACCGGCGCTCGTGCGTTGCTTTTGTCCTCTCCAAAACGTCCTTAAAAGTACTTTTTCAGAATAAATTGTTGTCCTCAGAAAGCACTCGAAAAGGCGGTTCTGGGTCAAACCATCTTGCTTCGTCCTCAGTAAGTACTAAGGTCAATGAGAACTGTGCGAGGACGATTGTACCATATGAGGATGACCTCAGGACATCGAGTGTTGTCTGGGTTTAAGCGGGTAGAATTAACTAGAAGGAGGTTATCTGATTAGCGGCTAAAGTCAAGGCACGAGTGAAGATTAAACCCTTCACTGCAAAGTACAAATCCTCAACCTCACAATTTAAGGAAAAATAAATAAATCTAGTTTTTGTTTCATTAGGTATTACGGTTTATTGGCGCTAGCCACCGCCCAATCTAGAGGGTACAGCTATAAACATCCATCTAATTAAGCAAACCAGTTTTGTACGATTTCGGTTTCGAAAGCGCATTCAACATGTTTATTTTCACACGGGCCCCAGGCAATAAATGTCGCATTTTTTAGAAAAAAAATAATGATACGTTTGTTTAGAAAAACAAAACGAACCAAAAGCTTTATTGAAGCGTCGCTATTGGTAGCGCACCAGGCTATATGACTTACTTATATTTCAAGCAATATTCAGAAAATTTCTTGTTCTCATCTTCGGTTCTCCACGTCGAGTAGCATATAATAATATATGAAACTCTATGGTTCTCGCTTTTGGCTTCACTGCCTCTATGGACTTGGCAACACTGCACATCGTTTTAAAATGGCGGTGGGCACGTTGTTTGCCACGGAGGAAGGATTGTTTGCGCACTTTCCGCAGTTCTCGTGATGGCTACCAGCAATCAAGTTGGTTCGCTAGAAGAGCAAGCTCTGAAGCGGAAGGAACGTCTCCGCGCTTTGCGTGAGAAAAAAACAAGTGCCAACGACGGTCAGGACAAACCGGAGGTGCAGGGATCTTTGCCAAAGCCCGTGTTTCGATCGTACAGACCCGAAGACGAGGTGCTGAAGGAGTCCGTGATACCGGACATCTCTCCCGCTGCCATCGAGCAAGAGATCAAGGAGAAAATCGCCGTCGGTGATCCTGAACAACACGCCAAGGAGGTCGACCTCGCGTCGCTCGCACCGAGGAAGCCCGACTGGGACCTGAAGCGCGACGTGTCCATAAAGCTGGAGAAACTGGAGAGGCGCACCCGCAGGGCAATAGCCGAGCTGATCCGCGAACGCCTGAGCAGCGGTGACCTCGCCACGGCGGTGAACACGGCCAGCGGGCCGCAGAACATCGATTCCGATTGAGCTCATGGTAAGCCCTGCTGCGCATTCTGTCACGTTCAGTGCCAGGTCCATTTTCGTTTTCTCCACAGCAGTGGATTGCATCTTACAGCATGTAAACGGAAATCGCCTTCACTAGGCTCCGCACACCATCACAGTTGCATGACAGTTGAGCTTACTTAAGGGTGGAAACACTGCTCCAAACTGATTTTTGTTTATACTTGCTCTTAAACGGCACTGTGAAAATGAATGCTAGGAATTTTAGGAACGTTTTACCTGCGCAGAAAAGACCGAACACCTAGGGAGCAGCGCTCAACTACCACTGTTCTCGCCTGGACAAAAAGGTTTTTTTTTTTTTTGCAGATATCGTATGCACGAAAGGTGATTCCATAAAATAAAGTGACTATATTTCCTTAAAATGTGACGTAACGCTAGCGTACTCCCTCATCACAAGAAGTCACGTTTGAGAACGATCAACAAATGACAGCTCAGTCTGAAACTTGCTACTTCAAGCACAGCACATTCATAGTGTGCAAAGTGCACACACACACACACACACACACACACACACACACACACACACACACGCACGCACGCACGCACGCACACACACACACACACACACACACACACACACACACACACACACACACACACACACACACACACACACACACCTGAAAAGCACGATTTCTGTCTCACACAAAGGTGATTGAAAGATGGCCTCAGGAGTGAAACACGGTAATGAACGGGGGACGATTGCTTTATGACCGTGTAGGGGCCAATAAAGCGACTCATGAACTTTTCACATAAGCCAGGAAAATGTTCTGGAGTCCAAAGAAAAACTTTTTTCTTCAAAAGAAAAAGTGACGGCACAATCAGTCAAGTCGTAGTGCGACTTTCGAGCTTTTTTGGAGATGCTGGTGTTGATTCGGGCAAGGTAACAGCAGTGTGCGAGGAGAGACAGAAATTGTTCTCATAAAAGCTGAGACTGCCGGAGCCAAAAGAAACGAGACGTCCAGAGCGAAACTCGGTGAGCGGCGATATACAAGGAAAAAGGGTGAGAAGCCGGTGGTGCGTTTCGTAGCTGCATTATGGGCGAATGTCATGTACAGCAGAATTGTATCCCAGTTCGTGTGGTCGGGGTTGATGTACATTGTAGTTATGTCAGAGAGTGTGCGGTGAAAGCGTTTTGTCAAGCCGTTTGACGGTAGTAAGTACTAGTGGCTGCTTAAACCTCGGCAACAACAGAAGAAAGGAAGACTTTTGCCGCGGTCACTGAGCTGTACTCCTGGAGCTCCGTGGGGTAAATATATGTTTCACAGAAAAAAATCAGTGACAGCTGCGGCAGTGCCAGCTTGTAGCGAGGCCGTTTCCGCGTAGCGGGTCACAGGGTCAACAGCCATCACAATTCAATGATTCCCATTGGAGGTTGTGGGAAGAGGGCTGTACATGTCCATCCTGACGACTTCGTAAGGCAAAGCGGGACAACGAAGAGGCTGTATGAGGCCAGAAGGAGCTGTGGTAGGTCGCTTGCGGCTCTGACAGCGGGCACATGAGGCAGCATACTTGGCAACTGACTTCGTATGTTTTGTGGCAGCCGATATGATCGGCGGTAGAATTATCGTAAAATGTTTGAAGAACATCACGTTGCATTGATCTGGGTATAAGTGGGACCCATTTGTTTCGGTCAGCGTGATAAACGTAGCGATGTAGGGCACCACTGTGTACCTTGAATTGGTCACATTGTCGATGAAATCGGGCATTCAGAGGAGTGGAAGTGCCTTCCAAGCGTGCTATAATAGAGCGGCAGTAAGGTTTGAGGCGTTGATGCGAGACATGGGCTGATGCGTTGCCCAGTCTTAGACAACTGACCACTGAGTTGGGTAAAGCAGTTTTGTGGAGATGTTGCAATTGTGAATTATTATGGCTGGGCAGTGGGCAACGAGAAAGAGCATCAGCGTCTTGATGTTTCTTTCCGGACCGGTAGGCGATATCGAAGTCGTACTCTTGCACGCGAAGCACCGAGCTAAGAAGGGGACCTGATAAGTTCTTTAGCGACGAAAGCCAGCACAGTGCGTTATGGTCAGTGACGACTGTAAAGTGGCGGTCGTGAAGGTATAGGCGATATTTTTGTTCGGCCCAAACAACGGCAAAGTACTCCTACTCTGTTATCGTGTAGTTCTTTTCTGTAGCAGACAGCGTACGACTGGCGTAGGCAATAGCTCGTCGCGGGCGGTGGGATCATGTTGCAGTAGAATGGCACCAAGTACATGGCTGCTCGCGTCGATGTGAAGAGTGGTGCATGCACTTGGTTCGAAGCGGCACAGTACCACGTCGGATATTAGGACTTTCTTTAATGCCACGAAAGCTCTATCAAAGGCTTCGCCCCAGAGGAAGGATGTGTTACTTGGGGGCAGTTGATGTAGCGGAGGCGCAAGTGTGGGAAAGTCACGTATAAAGCGCCGTAAATAAGATGCTAAGCCGAGAAAACTATGCAGTCTTTCTGACGCAGAGGATGAGAGAAGTTGAGCACGGCGGCAAGCTTCTTAGGGTCCAGTCTGATTCCTTCTTTGCTGACTAAGTGCCCCAGAACTTCGATCGTCTTGCTGGCCAAGGTACTGTTTCTGTATTTAGCCGTAGACCAGTTTTTGCAAGGCAGGCACTACAGATGTTGCGAGAACATGGTGGAAAACACTACTATATTGTCGAGACAGCATAAGCATGATTTCTACTCAAGACCACTGTATGCTGTCTATCATGCGTTCGAAGGTAGCGGGTGCATTACAAAGCCTGAAAGGCATTACATTAAATTCGTACAGCCCATCTTGGGTGGAAAAAGCGATCGTCTTTTTGTATGATGCGGACATCGTTATTTGCCAGTATCCAGATCGCAGATCCAGGCTAGAAAAATACCCTACGTCATGTAACGAATCTGGTGCGTTGTCGATCCGTGGCAAAGGGTAAATAGCTTTGCTCATTATCTTGTTGAGTGCACAGTAATCGACGCAAAAATGTACTGTGCAATCTTCCGTTTGCACTATAACAACTAGAGAGGACCAGGGGCTTCTGGATGGTCGTATTATGTTTCGTCGCAGCATGTCGGAGACGTTTTTTTCAGTGATCTTACGCTCGGACAAAGACATGCGATATGGGTGCCAGTGGGTCATACGAGAGCCGTTAGTGTGAATGCGGTGAAGAGCGCCAGTGGTCATACCAAGAATAGGCGAATCGACGTCGAACCAAGAACGATGTCGATTCACTAAGGCGAGCAAATCTTGTCTCTGGGCTTCTGTTAGATCAGGGCTTATGGTAGACACCAATGGTGGGTTGAGTGGTGGTGAGGTTGGCTTTGGTAGTTGATTTGAAAAGGCGACGACGGCCACAAGATCATTGTCAACCACGCAAGTGATCGTTGACCCACACAGCAGCAGTAAGGGTTCAGGGGTTCGGTTTAGGGCAGTCAAGAAGGCAGACCACCAGAGAAATGAATAAGGCCTGGGATAATCAGAATGCCACGATGTACGGTATGACCGCAAGGTAACATGAGTACGTCACCATCGACAATACTGCTGGAACTAACATTTATGATTTTTTCTTTAGGTGGTCGAGGTGGTGTCTGAAGTGGTGACAAGGCGATTGGGCCTTTCGTGTTTAGGCAAAGAAGAGTCAGTGGCACGGAGATGTATGAGGCACTGCCAATAGAAGTGGACGCGACAGACAAGGAGACCCAACCCAAAATGAGTTTGTGGGTACACTCATGGAAAACGGTGCAGACAATCATCATCATCAGACTGACTATGTCCACTGCAGGACAAAGGCCTCTCCCAGGTTTCCCCAGTCAACTCGGTCCTGTGCTTGCTGCTGCCAATTTATACCCGCAAACTTCGTAATCACATCTGCCCACCTAACCTTCTGTCCCCCCCCCCCCCCAACCCGCTTGCCTTCTCTGGGAATCCAGTTAGTTACCCGTTAATGACCAGGGGTTATCCTGTCTACGCGCTACATGCCTGGCCCATGTCCATTTTCTCTTCTTGATTTCAACTATGATATCCTTAACCCCCATTTCTTCTCTAATCCACTCTGCTCTCTTCTTGTCCCTTAAGGTTACACCTACCATTTTTCTTTCCATTGCTCTGCTGCATCGTCCTCAATTTAAGCTGAGCCCTCTTTGTGAGTCTCAAGGTTTCTGTGCCATAGCTAAGTACCAGCAAGATGCAGTTGTTATATACCTTTCTCTTGAGGGATAGTAGTAATCTACCTGTCATGATTTGAGAGTGCTTCCCAAATGTGCTCCACCCCATTCTTATTTTTCTAGTTACTTCGATCTCGTGGTTTAGCTCTGCGGTTATTCCCTGCCCTAAGTAGACATCTTAGCAACTTGAAGTGTGCTGTTACCTATCTCGAAGCGCTGCTCTCTTCCAAGGTTGTTGTACATTTCTTTCGTTTTCTGCAGATTCATTTATGACCCACCTTTCTGCTCTCCTTGTCTAACTCCGTAATCATGATTTGCAATTCGTTTCTTGAGTTACTCAGCAATGCAATGTCATCGGCGAAGCGCAAATTACTAAGGTACTCTCCATTAACTTTTATCCCTAACTGTTCCATTCTGCCCACATATGTGATGCTACCTAAAAGCGTGGCACTGCCAATGCCCTAAAGTTTTTTTTTTTTTTTTTTGGGGTGGGGGGTAGGTGGGGAGGGGGGCACATCTGGCAACGAGAACGGCGGCAATGCAGGCTTGTGGAGTGGAGGCCTGTCTGCCCGCCTCACGCCGGTGCAATGTCATCGGCGAAGCCCAAGTTACTAAGGTACTCTTCATTAACTCTTATCCCTAACTGTTCCCATTTTAGGCCTCTAAAAACCTCCTGTAAGCAAAGCACGCGGTAAATAGCATTGGGGAGATTTTATCCCCCTGCCTTACACTTTTCTTGATTGGTATTCTGTTGCTTTCTTTATGAAGCAATATGGTAGCAGTTATCTCCTGTAGATTTCTTCCAGGATGTTTATATATACTTCATGGATGCCCTGATTCCGTGGTGTCTGCATGACTACTGATATTTCTACTGAATCAAACGCCTTTTCGTAATCTATGAAGGCTATGTATAGTGGTTGGCTATATTCTGAGCATTTTTCTATTACCTGATTGATAGTATGAATGTGGCCGATTGTTCAGTAGCCTGTTCGGAATCCTGCTTGTTCCTTTGGTTGATTAAATTCTAATGTTTTCTTTACTCTGTTAGGAGTTACCTTTGTAAATAGCTTGTATAATGGAGAACAAGCTGATCGGCCTGTAATTCTTCGAGTCTTTGTCATCTCCTTTTTTATGTATTAAGATGATGTTATTGTTCTTCCAAGACTCTGGTACTCTTCCCGTCAGGAGACACCTCGTAAACAGGGTGGCTAGTTTTTCTAACGCAATCTGTCCTCCATCTTTCAGCAGATTTGATGTTACCTGGTCCTCACCAGCAGCTTTACCTCTTTGCATGCTCTCCAAGGCTTTCCTGACTTCGTCTATCATTACTGGGGAAGTGTCATCTGGGTTACTGCTAGTTCCTACAGTATCAAGGTCAGGGTTGTCACGGCTACTGTACCGGTCTCTGTAAAACTCCTCCGTTATTTTAACTATCCTATGCACATTGGTAGCATACCTGCCAAGTTTCCCGGATTGGCCGGGAGACTCCCGGATTTGGGCTGTTTCTTCCGTTTGTACGGTTGTCATGAAAATCTCCCGGAAAAAGAAATTTTTTTGCGTGATCCGGCCGCCTTGACAAAAAAGAAGCTCAATCTGCTCCAGGCTTTTCGAACTTACCCCATTTTATTATGAATGAGTGTAAAAGGCATTCATCTAAACGTACAGTGGAATCTCAGTGATGCAAAACCGCGGCAGATACTTAATTCGTGAAATTCCTCAGCGAAATTTCATTATGTCTATTGGGCCTAAATTCAAATGTTCTTAACACATTTCCTGATCGCGGCAGGTGATACGAAATTTAGTACGGAAATCGTCGAACGAAGGCCGAGAGCAGCATACTCGAAGCTTCGAAAGTACACGTGCGACCGGCGCACGCACTGTCTTCTACAGTGTGCGTGATTGTCGTTGCCACAACTACTGTGGACGAAACCGTGGTCGCTTTTGACACGATCATGTAAGGCGACGACGTAGTCTCAAAAGTGTGCGTGCGTCCAACACTCAACCAGTCAAAGCAATGCTGATTTCCACAAACCCTGCGGACAAAACCGCGGCAGATACGATCATAGACGGCATAAAACGACTTTGTTTCAAAGGTGTGTGCGCAGTCAAGCACACGGGGATTGAAAAGGATCTACCATTTGCCACAACCGCCGCACCCAACATTGCGGGGGCGGCGGCGTGATAGCGATCTATGAGCCCCGAGGGCACGCAGCGGTAGACTAAAGGCAGTAAATACGAAAAAAAAAGTCACTGTTTCCCCGCAAGGGCAAAGCAATGAATGCGACAGCAACAACTTGGAATGTCACACTGAGAACGGCAAGCAGATCGAAACGCGCAGCGCGCTGCTCACGGACAAAGGAAGCACGAAAACAATACACACAAGATGAGGGCGAACCAACAACGTTTCCCCGCTGCGGTGGTTTAGTGCCTAAGGTACTCGGCTGCTGACCCACATGTCGCGGGATCGAATCCCGGCTGCGGCAACTGCATTTCCGATGGAGGCGGAAATGTTGTAGGCCTGTATGCTCAGATTCGGGTGCAGGCTAGAGAATCTCAGGGGGTCGAAATTTCCGGAGCCCTCCACTACGGCGTCTCTCATAGCCATATGGTGGTTTTGGGACGTTAAACCCCACATACCAACCAATCGAACTAACGTTTACCGCTCGACACGTAACGCGCTGTTTAAACAAAAAAAAAAAGCGATGCTCGATACATATTCACAAGTACGGATGAGTACAAACTAACAAGTGTGCTTATACCTAGCTGTGTATGAAAAGCGCGCTCTTTTTCGCAAACGGGTGCTGTGCATAGACCGAAGATACCTTTGTGGGCCCGGCAACTAAGCCATTCATTCCAGTGAAAGCCAAAGGCACACGATTCTCCCCATCGAAAGGTAAGCGCGCGCGCACAAGCATCACCCCCCACCCCATCCGCAGGGCAAAGTATGCGCCAGAGATAAGCGCGCGTCGGCGCATTGCGACGAGCTGGGCACCGAGCGCGGGTTTTCTTTTTTTCCTTTCTAGAGTGTTAACATATATAGATACGTATACATATATGGTGAATGACAGCGGTGGCGGCGACGGCGAAAGACCAGCCTAGACTGTCAATAACAAAGGGGACAGACATGTTTTGGCGTTCCTGTCAAAAGAATCTAGTAGCGAGCAAAGCCTTGACCCGCGTTTTTGCGGCATCCAGCTGCGCCGTCCTGTCCTGTCCGTTCAGGCGTGTCCCAGTAAGACATACACGAGCTGTTTTGAAGGAAATATTCTGCTAGTTGTGTTGATCCTTTGAGACTCTCACCATAGTGGAAAACCCCACCTTCGTGTGTTCGGCCGCTCCAAGCCGACCGCAACGCTGATGTTTGCGCTTGCAATTGAGACCCCCCACCCCTTCTTGTTTTCGCGATGTTTTTTGTTTGTTTGTTTGACCTAGGGTTTTTGTTTTTTTTTTTTTTTGGTGCCGAAAAAAGTAGAAGCGAACAATTCAGCACCCCCCCCCCCCCCCGCCGCTGCGGAAATTTTCCGGATTCAGAATCCTTGAACCTGCTAGCAGGTATGTGATAGTCATTTTGCCTTCTTTGTCCCTGAGTGCATACATCTGATTTCTGCCTATACCAAGACAATATTGTCACGTTACAACGTAACTGTAAGCTGCAGATAATGGCACACAAGGGCGTCAAACTGATTCGAACAACGGCAGTATGACTATTGTTTTTTTCTGCACCCGCATCTTTGTCCTCTTCTGAACAGCGGCACATACAAGCATGCCAGCATCTGTGGAAATAATACTTTCAGAACTTGTACTAGTGGCATTACCCCCCTTCCCAAAGGACATCGACCCGATGTCATAACATAATTGCCAGATGAAAACACGTGCGATAAGCAGTACACAAGGGGGTGTTCACAATCACTGTAAGTCTACTCAAGGGAGTGTTATGAATAGTCAGCGTTGGTAAACTGGTTTCATCCTCGAAACATGGACGACGTGGGGCTGTTGTGAACGGCGGGATTTACGAGCCATGTCCTCGTCAAGAACCTCGTAGTTTACTTCGCTGAGACGGCGGAGAACTCTACAGGGACCAAAATAGCGGCGTAACAACTTTTCCGACCGGCCCTGTTGTCGAATGGGAGTCCACAACCATACTCGTTCTCCTGGTTGGTAAGAGACATCGCGACGACGAGCGTTGTACCGCAGTGAGTCAATGCATTGTTGCTTATGGATTCGTTCTACTGCAAGCTTACGAACCGCGTCTGCCAGTCCGATAAGTTCGTTCGTTTTGACACGTATCTGGTGTCTGTCTGGTAGAAGCATGGCATCCAGCATTCTAGTGACCTCCCTGCCTTGAAGCAACCGGAATGGTGTGAATACAGTTGTTTCTTGCACAGCGGTGTTGTAAGCGAACGTGACGTAAGGGAGGATGTCATCCCAGTTTTTGTGGTCTTGGTCAACGTACATGGATAGCATTGTCGGCGATCGTCTTGTTTAGTCGCTCTGTAAGGCCGTTGTTTTGTGGGTGGTATGCAGTAGTTTTTCGATGTACTGTGCCGCTAAGCTGCATGACGTCTTGTATCATCCGGGCGGTAAAAGCTGTGCCAAGATCAGTTATGACAGCTGCTGGTGCTCTATGTCGGAGGACGATGTTTTTCATGAAAAAGTGGGCAGTCTCAATGGCGGTGCCACGTTGTAATGCCTTCGTTTCGCAGTAGAGCGTCATGTAATCAGTAGCGACTACAATCCAGCAGTTGCCGTCACGAGACTTGGGAAAAGGTTCGAGTAGATCCATGCCAATTTGTTATATATTCGATGAATTGTCGAAGCTCGGAATCGTTCTTCTGCTGTTCAGCCAAGTCGGATACACTAACGGCGCAGAGAAAACGGCCGTCGAGATCGTGATCACCTGACGCTGTCTTAAGAGGAGCTCGGGAAAGGCAGTCCGCGTCAGTATGCTTCCGGCCAGACTTGTACACGACTGTCAAATCGAACTCCTGAAGGCGTAAGCTCCACCTGGCCAGACGTCCGGAAGGGTCTTTAAGGTTCGCCAACCAGCAGAGCGCATGATGATCGGTAACAACTCTGAACGGGCGACCATACAGGTACGGTCTGAATTTAGCTATTGCCCAGACAACAGCTAGGCACTCCTTTTCAGTTGTTGTCTAATTCGCCTCTGCAGATGATAAAATCCGACTCGCATAAGCAATAGGGCGTTCGACGACGCCTTGCCACTGGACGAGGACTGCACCAAGGCCGATGTTACTGGCGTCTGTGTGTAGTTCAGTGTCGGCATATTCGTCGTAGTGTCCGAGTAAGGGCTCAGACTGGAGACGCTGCTGTAGCTCGGAGAAAGCGCGTGTTTGCTCAAGGCCCCACACGAAGGGAACGTCGTCTTTTGTCAGACAAGTGAGGGGTTCGGCAATGTTTGCGAAATTTTGCACAAAGCGTCTGTAGTATGCGCAGAGGCCTAAAAATCGACGCACATCACGTTTGTTGGTAGGTGGTGGAAAATCTGCGACAGCCAATGTTTTGTCTGGGTCCGGCCGAATACCATCAGGGCTAACAAGGTGACCGAGAAACTTTAATTCGTTGTAAACAAAATGACATTTCTCTGGTTTCAGTGATAGGCCTGCCGTGCGAATTGCAGCAAACACAGATCTAAGTCGCTGCAAATGCTGCTCAAACGTTTGGGAGAAGACAATGACGTCGTCTAAGTAAACAAGGCATGCTTCCCACTTGAGACCGGAGAGCACTGTATCCATCATCCTCTGGAATGTCGCAGGGGCAGAACACAGACCGAAGGGCAGCACCTTGAATTCGTACAGACCATCAGGCGTTATGAATGCTGTTTTCTCTCGATCGCGTTCATCACCACAGTGGTAGCATAGTGGCCGATTGTCGGAAGCGTGCCACACGCTAGATTTCCGCAAATTAGGTCGCGGATTCTCATAGTGTGGTGGGCCCGAGAAGTACTGCGGCATCTGCAGGCAAGTCGGTCGTTGGTTTTCATATCGTGGCCCGCCCGAGAAGTGCTGTGGCGTCTGCAGGCTAGTCGGTCAGGGGAAATAGCTGGCTGCCGGTGCAGGAGTACGTACAGCTTCCGCATACGTTAGCAGAGGAGCTTCGGTTGGAGGTGGCGCTAATGGTCGTACCAGCTGCCGCACCTCTTCACGGACGACGTCTGTCAGAGCAGCCACTTGAGGCTGTGAAGGCACTGCGTGAAGCTTTTGCAGCTCGTCGCGTACAATGCTACGGACTAGCTCAGCAAGGTCTCTTACGCTCGTGACATCGGGTGTTACCAAGGGTGCTGACAGACATGCAAGGTTGTCGGACCGTTCATACTGCGAAGACCGCTGTCTTAGCATTCGCTCCATTGTCGTCGCTTCACGGAGGAATTCTGCCACGGTAGCTGGTGGGTTTCGTACAAGTCCTGCAAACAACTGCTCCTTGACACCCCGCATCGGAATGCATACCTTTTTGTCTTCCGTCATTGCAGAATCCGCTCGATGAAACAGACGAGACATCTCCTCAACGAACATGGCCACGCTTTCATTGGGTCTTTGATTGCGAGAATTGAGGAGACGTTCAGCTTGTTCTTTCCGGTCGGCGCTACCATACGTGTTCCGCAGCTGAGTGCAAAACACCGGCCAGGTTGTCAGGGCGGCCTCGTGATTCTCGAACCAAATACGCGCCGAATCCTCCAGGTAGAAATAGACATACCGCAGTTTCCGGTGCTCGTCCCACTCGTTGGCGACGGCGACTTGATCGTATTGGTCCAGCCAGTCTTCAACGTCTTCGTAGGGCTCCCCATTGAAGGGCTTTGGCGTTTGAGAGACTGGTAGCCATGGTGCTGGCGGAGTCGCGGTCTGTTCAGTCTGGCTTGCAGTTGTCGCATATGCCATGGTTCTGGAGCGTTCCGAAAGAGGGCTGAATTGGGGTGGTAGGCCTAGTTGCCGCCGACTGCGTCGAAGGTTGGCTGTTTCTACTAAGGCGTCGATGTTGGGACCGAGATCTTCCTCGTGGTAACAGTGCATAGACTATTACCCCGCACTTCCACCAGTGTCACGTTACAACGTAACTGTAAGCTGCAGATAATGGCACACAAGGACGTCAAACTAATTCGAACAACGGCAGTATGACTATTGTTTTTTTCTGCACCCGCATCTTTGTCCTCTTCTGAACAGCGGCACATACAAGCATGCAAGCATCTGTAGAAATAATACTTTCAAAACTTGTACTAGTGGCAATATGATGACAAATACCATCGGTGCAAACACGAACTGTACACTGTGTGAGGGGACAAATGATGGTGTTTGTTGCTGCTCGTAGAGATGGGCCACAGTAAGGCATGGTCACTTTTCAGAGTCGGGCACAAAAGTTGGCGTGAATAATCTAAATGGCAGCGCCAGTATCCACAAGAGCATCAATGCGTCATTCTACTAATACTGCTAATAAGTTCGGTGGTCGCTCGGGAAGAATAGTTGGCTCTCAGGTCGATGCATTGTCCCCTCCTAATACTGCATTGGAGAATATTCTGAGTGTGCGTATGGGACATGGGGAGGCGGGTCGCCGACACTGAACGGCGGCCTGGAGATGGTGACTGTCGGCGAGACGGACGGGAATTCACGGGAATATACGGCACTGTAGAGGGGGGGGGGGGGCGAACAGTGAGAGGATGAGGGGAGAAGCGGTAGGGCGGCCGTGAGTAACTTGGGGTCAGACGAACGCTTGCATGTTACTGAGGAGCGCAGCCACGGTGCTCATTGTGTTGGCGTCTTCGGCAAAACCGAGAGATGAGTCTGTGATAGCCACAGTAGTAGCAGATACTTTTGACAACTTCAAATGGTTCGGCTCTTTTACTCCGTCGGGAGGTAAAGGAAGGGTTTGTTCCTGAAGTGGTCTTGCATGCAGACGACATACTACGCATTCTTTGATTGCTTTCTTGACAAGCTGCCGTGCTTACAGAATCCAAAACTGCTCCTGTAAGTCGACAAGTGTGTCTCGTACTACAGCATATAGAAGTCTGTGGTATCACAGATTTCTACATTCAGTGGAGGGAATGATGATGAAGTTTATGGAACATTGTTAAATGAGAAATTTTTTGGCAAAGTGCTAATTTCAACAGCTCAGCTTTCTTCTTTAACGAGGTCACGTTACTGTAACGGGAATAATGAGATAAAATTATTGCATGGCACGATTATGGAGGGCTTCTATGTTATTGATGATATATATTTGTTGTGGGTCTCAGATGGCAGATGCGTATTCTAGTTTTGGATAAAGCAACGTTGTGTACCCTAGTTTTTTAACATGCAGTGGGGCTTCTTTTCAATTATGTTTCAGCAGTCCAAAGGTGCGGTTAGCAGAAGCGAAGAAAATATTCATGGGTTTAATCTATCATAAGTTGGACTGGAGATTGCTGCCGAGTGTGGTGGTGAATTCAACGGTACCGTTATGAAGGAAATAGGGGGTTGGTATGTACTGCTTATTAGTAAAAGAGGTGAGCTTAGTTTTCCAAAAGTTCAATGGCATTAACCAGTTCGAGTACCATGTTTTTATGGCATCTGTATCAGTCTGTAAAAACTGGCTATCTGTTTGACATGTTACTCATCGGTACAGCACACAACCATCGGCAAATAATCTAATTTCTGACGTCACGCAAGTGGGTAAATTATTGATATATACTGGAAAAAGTAAAGGTCCGAGCATGCTGCCCTGAGGACTTCCAGACGATACATCAGCATAACTTGTGTCAGAATCGTTAATAGACGTAAACCTAATTTGTGAAGAGAGTCGGTGATTCATACGGTTATTTTTGGGTGATTGTTAAGTCAGGAATGTTTGAGCAACAACGTCTGGTGTGGAACGGGATCAAATGCCTTTCAAAAATCTAAAAATATCGTGTCAGCTTGAAAACCAGCATCTATCAATTGGGAACGTCGTTAATGAAACCAACGAGTTGGGTGTTGCATGAGTAGCTTTTGCGAAAACTGTGCTGGTGCTTTAATATAATGCTGTGATCTCCAAGATAGGTGATGACTTCAGTATGTACGATTTGCTTGAGTAATTTACAGATTGTGCTGGTTAATGAGATTGGATGATAATTAAGAGGAGAAGCACGATCACCCAATTTGAAGATGGCCGTGATTTTGGCTATGCGCCAGAAATTCAGGTTGCGACTGCTTGTGTAGCGATAGGGAAAAATAAGGCTGTTAAAATCTAGCATATACTGTGCGATCTGTTTCTTATTATTTTGTTATTGAAGCCTAAATGGTTGGAACTGTATGACGTTCCAGTTTTGTTGAAAGAGATAAAAAGCGGGGCTCACTGACGACAATCTCGAGCATAGTGTCACGGGGTCATGACTTGTTATGGCAGATAAAGAATGAACATGTGCATTAAAAGTCTATAAATAATTCACTCGGCCAGTTCCAACACCCCGTATTCATTCATCATTCAAAACTAAACTAGACAGAAAAAGCTTCAAGTTGTTTTTCAATATCTTCGAATTGAAAATCACTTATCGGTAAAAAGTTCCAGTCGGCCATAGCCCTAGGGAAAAAACTATTTTTGAAAGCAGTAGTACGAGCAAAAACAGGCGCCAGTGAATATTTATGACTATGTCTTGTTTTTTAGAAGATAGACATTTCACACAGTTGGGCAAACTTATTGTATCTTTACCGAAAAGAATTTTGTGTATAAACTTTAACGAGTTAATTTTCCTTCGAGATTCCGATGTTTGGATGTCATTAAGATGCATAATTTGTGTTGGCAAATCGTGTCTTTTATATTTGCTAAAAATGAATCTTACCGCCTTTCGTTGAATTTTTTTCGAGCAAGACATCTTATTTACATTGGGGGTCCCAAACAACCGAGGCGTATTCAAGCTTTGACCTAATACAAACGTTGTAGGGCAATAATCTGGTCTCCTTCGTGGAACATTTAAATTTTCTTTTAAGAAACCACAGTTTCCTAAGTGCAGCCGTGCATATACATGTGAGGTAGTCACTAGTGACGATGATCCATTTTTTTCCTGAAGTGAGGCAGAAAATGGCCCTAGGCCATTTTCTGTCCATGCCGATTTGCTTGAATGGTTGGCGTGGTGGCTCGGTGTGCTGTAGATGTCCAGCTAGCCTAGTCGGTGGTGTCTTCCATCGCTGACAATCTCGGCAAGTCTTCACGTAACGAGCAATGTCGGCAGCAAGGCAAGGGCGAGCGTGCGGGAAACACCCAGGTGTTCGGTCGTGGGGTCGTCGTGCAGAGCCTGGAGTACTTTTGGTCGCAATGCGAAAGGCACGACGAGTAGGTACTTGGCTCAGTGCTCGCTTGAATGCCTTCTGGACAACGGGAACACTGCCCTCCAGGTATTTCATAAAGTCCCCGAGTTCCGGATAGGCTTGTTGCCCTTCAGCGAAGTCGTCGGCACTTACGGTTCCTAAGAAGCAGTTATCATCCCGGTCATCCTGCGGTGGTGCGTCTACGGGGGCATGAGATAGGCAGTCGGCATCAGAGTGCTTTCTTCTGCACTTGTAAAGGACGGAAATGTCCAATTCTTGCAGTCTCAGGCTCCATATTGCGAGACGACTTAAAGGGTCTTTTAGGTTTGCCAGCGAGCACAAGGCGTAGTGGTCGCTTACAACTTTTAAGGGCCTGCCATAAAGGTAGGGTCGAAACTTTGAGGTAGCCCAAATGATGGCAAGCTACTCATTTTCTGTTGTAGAATAGTTGGCCTTCGTCTTTGATAACGACCGCCTGGCATAACTGATGACACTTTCCTATCTGTTAGTCCTCTGCACTGCTTGCATCGGTGTGTATTTCTGTTTCGGCGAATTCGTCTGGATGCACAAGCTACGGAGGCGTCTGCAGGCGTCGTTTTTCTTCTTTGAATGCTTCCTGCTGCGGCGTTTCCCACTTGAGTTCCTTGTTGGACCTAGTAAGGTTAGTGAGTAGCTCGGTAATCCGGGTGAAGTTTTTTGGGAGAGAGAGAGAGAACAAACTTTATTCAAGTGTCCCTGCTGGGGTCAAAGGTGGCGGGGGGCCGGGAGACGGACCCCTCTGTAATCCCCTTCCTCAGGCGGTGGCCAGGCCTTGAATCCTGGCGGCGTCTTCGGCCAGCCAGACAACAGAACTGGTCCTCTGGGCGCGTGCTGAGCAGCAAAGCCTCCCACTGCTCGGCCGTGGTGATTGTGAATGTAGGGTTCGTGCTGTGTTTAGCTGAGTGAGTAGCTTCGGGGCAGGCCCATATAATATGGTCGAGCTCAGCGTTAGGTGCACCACACGTTTTGCATTGTGGTGTGTGAATAGCGGGGTAAATACGGCTGTACAGTGACGGACAGGGGAAAGTGCGTGTCTGTAATAGGCGCCAGCTAGTGGACTGCTGCTTACCAAGGCACTTGTCTGGTGGTGGGTATTTAAGTCTGGCCTTGCGGTAATACATTAGGATTTCTCCAAAGGTAACCATTCTGTCCCTTGCATTGTCGCGAAACAAAGAGACCATCATCTCTTGCTCAGCCGCGTCAGGTCGCGAGGGGTGGTGCTCTGATGGATGACGCACCCGGTGGACGAGAGCTCGGGCGGCGTCATAAGCGTGTTCGTTCCCCACGAGCCCCGAGTGGCCCGGAGTCCAGATGATCTCAACGTGGCGACGACGTAACAGAGGTGTACTTGTGAGAATTCGGAGCGCCGGTTGGGAGATCAAATCTTTGGTAAAGTTGCGGATGGCAGTCTTGGAGTCGGTGATGATGCAGGATGCTTGGGTTGAGGCTGTAGCGCCATCATCACCATCATCATTTTTTCCATCACCGCGCCGCGTCTCTCGCGCAACTGGCGCGAGCTCGAGCTGCGCAAGAATGAGAACGAGCTTCTGGCCTGGCGGTTTGGACGCTGGTAGCCGACGTGGCTCCGCTTCAGGCCTGCAATAAAGTGGCGAGATCGGCACGGCCCCATCGGCCGCCTTCGACGTCATCTCGCGTCTCCTCTTCTCTCGCCGCTACATTGGTGACCCGGAGAACACGCCCTTCGCCTAGCGGCCCGCTGCCATGTTCCCGCAACTCTGCCCGCCAGTGCCGCCGTTCCAATCGACATACCCAAAGGTATGGTTCATGCAGCTCGATGCCGTTCTGGCGCTGAATGGCGTCACGGACCAGCTGCAGATGCACGCCATTCTTATCGACGCCCTCCCGGTAGAGTTGCGCCATCTCGCTGCCACTTCAAGCACCAGCCCGCAGCCTTTCGATGCCCTCTGCACTGCGGTGCTCGCCCGCAGCGGCAACACATACCGTCCGCTTCCGTTTACCCGCACCAGGCAGGTTTCTCTGGCGTCGCAGAGCAAGGTACGCACGCAAGCGCACGCAGAGCAAGCGACGGCACGCGACACCGTGGCCCTCGCCGTTTCCGCGACCACCAGCTCAGACGTCTCGGCCTCCTCCTCGCCGCAGCTGCTGGTCAGCTCCTCGACGGTGCCCCCTGCCGCTCCGCCACCTGCCACTGGTGCCAGCAATGGCTTGCCGGGTGCCTCGCCACATTCCACTTGCACCTACCCGGCCAGCAGCCGACAGCACTCGGCGTCCCCGCTCCCTGCCCCTGTCTCTGTTTCGTGGTCTACGACGGGCCCCAGCGCCGTGCCTTCGTGGAGCCAGAGCCTACCCTCATCGTCGGCGTCGACACCGGCAACCACCAAAGCAACTGCCACCGTCGCCCCTCTGCCCGTGGCGCCGCAGCAGGCACCTGCGTCGAGACCCGGCGTCGCACAGGTAGTTTCGGCCAGCCCCAGTCCTCGCACCTCTGGTGCCCCCCGGCTCATCCAGCCGAAACAGCCACAGATCCTGCCCAAGCTGTCGAGCGGCAGCGCGAACATGACGACGCCTTCGGCAGCGGCGACCACCCGGTCCCAGTCTTCCTGGGCGACCCAGCACAAGGCCACACCGCGGCCCACGCCTGTACCGGCGCCGCAGCCTGCGACCACGGTGCAGCGCGGAGCCGCGATGGGGCTCAACACGGGGAGTCCACTGCTCATCGGGAACCCCGCGGCAGCGCAGCCGGGCATGTTTCCGGCTGGACCTGCGCACGGCACTTTCCTGCTGAACCAGTACATTCCGGGCCTGGGCCACAGCCCGATTCTGATACAAGGCGCACTGGGGCAGACCCAGAGCTCTCTGGGACAGATACAGGGGGTCCAGCTGGCCCTGCGGCCACCCCATGCCACGGGCCTGACCCTAGGACCTCAGACGGGGCCCAGGCCCCATGGGGGACATCCAGGACCACCTGGCACCCCAACGCTTGTCATTCTACAGAACCTGGAGTCAAGGCCCAACATCTTTTTGGCACCGCCACGCAGGATGTCGCCCCCCTCGTTTGCCATAGTCCCGGGACAGCCACTGACGCTGCAACAGCTGCAGGCCATGCTGCCCACGCAGACCATGCTGGCCCGGCCCACACTGGTTGCGTTCCAGACAGACCAGCACCAATCCCTGGTGCAGATACCGACGTTCACCCAGCCGCAGATACTGGTGCATGCCCACCATCACCACCACCACCACCACCACCATCATGGGGCCCTGTCGGGACCTCTAATCTCGACAGGCGGCAGTATAGTGTCCTCTGCACCCAGCGCCAACATTGTCACCCACCATCCTGTCATGACCTCGCGACACACGGTTCACTCTCGGCCTGTCCGACCAGGTCACCGTGAGACCCGCTTGTCGGCTACTACAGCGACCCGGCACTTCCTCCTGCGTCCTCTGCGCAACTCCCAGTGTCGCCCGCCAGAGACCGCTGCCTACTGATGGCCCTTAAACGTTGACAACCTGGACTGGCCAAATGAACACTTTATGGATTGCCGTTCATGTATATAGCATTTGTCACTCTCTTTCTTTTTCACATGCCTTTAAATCGCGCAAAGCGCTAGGGGGGGAGCCCTGTAGCGCCATCATCACCATCATCATTTTTTCCATCACCGCGCCGCGTCTCTCGCGCAACTGGCGCGAGCTCGAGCTGCGCGAGAATGAGAACGAGCTTCTGGCCTGGCGGTTTGGACGCTGGTAGCCGACGTGGCTCCGCTTCAGGCCTGCAATAAAGTGGCGAGATCGGCACGGCCCCATCGGCCGCCTTCGACGTCATCTCGCGTCGAGAGAGGCGAGAGCGATGGCTGCTTCTTCGCCTTCTTCGGGTTTGTTTGCGCGAATGGTGCCAGTTGCAGTACTTATGTACTGCGGGCCAGTGGCGATAGCGAGGGCCACGGCCCAATGCGTAGGATATTCTGCTGCGTCTACATATACAGTTGCAGTACTTATGTACTGCGGGCCAGTGGCGACAGCGAGGGCCACGGCCCGATGCGTAGAATATTCTGCTGTGTCTACATACGCCACGTACGTGGCTTTCGCGTAACACTTGCCCTAGTTGCTTGGCGTGGTCTACTCGCCTTTCCACGTTATATTCAGGGTGCATATTGCGTGGTATGGGGGGAATCACGAAAGTGTCCCGAATGTCCGAAGGAACTCGGAGTTTCTGGCCAAACTGGGAGACATAAGGTATGCCGAGTGTTCACATGAGATGACGTCCTGTAGGAGTTTGGCCTAATCGTTCGTAGTGCGATATACGTTGGGCTTCAATGAATTCGTCTATAGTATTGTGAAGTCCTAGGTCATTAAGTTTCGCATTTGGCGTAGACATGGGGAGATGAGCGCGCACTTGTAGCAGCGCCTGATCATTATGTTTAGCTTTTTCTTGTCAGTGAGCGTAAGTTTCATAAATGGAGCAATGTAAAGGATTCTGCTTATGGAGAAGACGGCCACCAGTCGTATGAGATTGGCCTCTTTCATGCCGTGCTGTTTATTGGCGATGCGGGAGATTAGCCTAGTACTCTGATAGACATGATGGTGTAGTAGTTGCATTGTTTCCGAATTGTCGCCGTTCTGCTGAACGCGGAAGCCCAATACGCGAATGGTAGGGACTGTTCGTATAGGGTGATGTACATGCAGATTTATCGTGGGAAGGTCTCTGTTGTAGGGAGATCTAGGTCGATAGACGAGTAACTCTGACTTTTGGGGTGAGCAGGACAATCCTCGTTGTTCAGCGTAAGTTGGGATTCTATCAATCGCCAATTGAAGTGCATCTTGTATCTCTCCGTCACTACCTCTGGCAATCCACAAGGTGATATCGCCCGCGTATATGCTGTGGTGAAGGTGGGGGATATCTTCTAGAAGTGGCGGAAGGTGAAGCATGGCCAGGTTGAAAAGGAATGGAGAGAGAACCGACCCCTATGGTGTCCCTTTCCCACCGAAAGTGATGGAAGGTGCAGGCAAATCGTTGACCGAAAGTGTGGCTGTCCTGTCCATTAAAAAGTTGCGAATGTAGCGGTAGGTACGGGCACCTACGTTGAGCGTGGCGAGGGCGTCAAGGATGGATGAATGTAGCACATTGTCAAATGCCTTGGTAAAGTCTAGCCCCAGAATAGCACGTGTCCCATACCGAGAGCCATCTTCACCGTCGATAATGTGACTCTTCAGTTGCAGCATCACGTCTTGTATCGAAAGTTTAGGGCGGAATTCGAACATTGTATGCGGGTAGAGAGCATGTTCTTCCTTTGTATCTTTGTAGTCGAGTATGAATAACATGCTCGAGTACCTTGCCGACGCAAGATGTGAGAGATATCGGCCAAAGGTTCTCGATAGTGAGTGGTTTTCCTGGTTTAGGTATCAGAATGGCTGTGGCGGTTTTCCATGTTGTTGGTATTTCTCCCGACTCCCAAACCATTTGCAGATAAGATGTGAGCATTTAAAGTGATTCTTCGTCAAGGTTTCGTAAGATTTTAGTTGTAATTTTATCCGGGCCAGGCGCTGATTGGGGTCTCAGTTGTGAAACTGCGGACCTCACTTTCGCTTTTGTAATCTGGGAATCGAGGGCTGGATTATCCAGCCAATTGTAGCATGGCAGATCAACCGAAGTAGCACTGACAATGTACCGACTAGATAGGTCTTGGATAAGGTCTTCATTGGTACCTGGATAATTGTGCAGAGCGGTGATTAAGGAGTCGCGCCGAGCAGTTTTTGTCAATGTTGGTTCTATCATACGACGAAGAATATTCCACGTTTTGGGCACGTTAGGTAAGCGTTCCATAACGTTACAAAGCTGATGCCAGTTCTGGCGGGAGAGTTGAAGAGCGTAATCTTCAATTTGACTCGTTAATATAGCAATGGGTTTGCGTAACGAGCGGTTCAATTTGTTGGAGTTATAGCGCTTGCGCAGACCAGCGAGGGCCTCCTACATGTGGAGCAGCTTGGCGCCTACCGTGTCGCCTACGGCGTCTTCTGAGGGAGTCTTGGTAGCACTTAACGTCTCTTAGTAAAGAAGCTGTCCATTGGTTGATCGAGGTGGCAGATTCTGGAGAGGCCGTTGCCCGCAATTAGCGGAAGACATCCCAGTCAACGAGGGCAGGCTATTTGGATTTCCTGCGCTGCGAGCCAACCTTGACAATCGTTTGTATTATGTAGTGGTCGCTGCCTAGATGTTCATGAAGGTTGGACCACTCTGCATAGGTAATGTTCGTAGTGAAAGTGAGGTCAGGAGTGGTGTCTCTGGCAATGCTGTTGCCCAACCGCGTAGGGTGTGCTGGGTCTGTGATAAGGGTGTAGCCAAGATTGTGGGTGTCTTGCCACAGCATTCGCCCTTTTCTGGTGTCGTGAATGTAGCCCCAAGCGGGCGAGGGAGCGTTAAAATCCCCTACCAGGAGGAGAGGGGAAATTCTTGCCAACTTCTTGACATAAGACAGGAGTTTGTGAAAGCGATGTGGTTGTCGTGGGCTGCTGTCAACATTGACCAAGAACATACTGGTGGATGTCCGGCGAGATGAAGAGAGGATTTCCAATATAATGTGTGGCACTGTATCAGAGAGCGAGGGGTGTTGAATTACAGGGATATTTCGTTTCACGAGGGTGGTAAGGACTTCGTGACTGTCAGGGGCTTGAGCAGCCATAAAGGAGGCCATTACGACCAGCTTAGCCTGTCCGTCCGATTCCTGTAAAGCAATAATATCTGGTGTATCTGTTTCTTTGAGTGTCGATAGATATTGTTGTAGCACGCTCCTCTTACGGCGGTAGCTACGGCAGTTCCACTGCCAGATGCTGTGCTGAGTGTGTGGATTACTCACGGCCATCTTGGTTAATGCGGCTATAAGGCTTCTGATACGAGTGTGAGCGAGAGCGATGTGTACACCGCTCAAGCTCCGTGACTCTGCAGCTGGCAAGAAGACTCGAAAGTGTGGCTTCAAGGTTGTTCTGGATAATTGTTGCTCGGGCTTCCAGCTTTCCGTCGACCATTAAGGTGAGTTGGTGCTCTAACTTTGCTGTGAGGATTGAATCGAGGGATCGCTCTAGCGTTTGCGCGATGGTCTGTTCAAGCATTATCGATAACTGCCGTTCAAGTACGGTTTGAATTGTCTCGTGAAGTTGCTGCTGCGGTACAGATTTTACAGGCAAAATGGATGTTGAGGCGGTAGATGGTTGCGAGGATGGTGTGGCTGGTTCTTCTGTGTCTGGAGCCTTTCGTTTAGGGGTTAGGGGGATGGGGGTGGTATTGACGTGGAGGTCAGCAGAGTGAAGCAAAGAAGAGGACGGAGGTTGCTGGGCAAGTCGTTTCCGAAGAGCAGTGTTTTCAACGCGAAGTTCTTGTACTAACGTACGGAGTGAACGCAGCTCCAGTGTGATAGTACTTAACATAGTTTCCTTATTAGGTGTGGTCGTGTGTGTACTTTTAGGCACTGTATTGTGTATAGGAGCATGTTAGGAGGCAATGCTAGCCCCGCTTACCGTAGGGGTGGCGAGGGTGAGACTAGGTTGCCGCTGCTGATGGGGGCAACATAGTCTCACCCTCGCTGTTGATGGACAATTTCTTCAAACTTGGCAATTGTCATGCTTTTGCTCACATGTGTGTATTTTTTTGTTGAAGTTTGTGAGCATCAGTCTTACTTTCCCCCTCTCAGCTCGGCTATTTCTCTGGCAATGCAAATCTCGCAGTTGATGAACAGCTGCTGATCGCTTTCAACGACGCCTTGCATGCATGCTGATTTCTGAGAGCCGATGCAAATGTTGATGCTGGATCGACGGGGAACGGTGATTTGATCTTCCAGTACATTCAAGGCCTGCTTCCCTGGTGGCCTGTGCGACGGTAGGGCTTGTTCTGTTGATAGCGTTATCGACTTGGATCTCAGATCAATGACTGCACCATGAAGGCCTAAGAAGTCCATACCAAGGATCCCATCTCTCGAGCACCGCTGTAGTACTACGAAGCTTGCGAGTTAAATTAAGTTGTTAACACCGATTCTCGCTGTGCAGATCTTCTCGGGCGTTACTAGGTAACCTCCAGCTGTTCTTAATTCAGAGCCTTCCCAGGCGTGCTTGAGTTTCTTTAACTTTGTAGTAAACGATCCACTGATGGCCGAATAGTCTGCTTTGGTGTCAACAAGAGCTGTTACATTGTGGCTATCGATAAGAACGTCGAGGTCACTAGTTTGTCGTCTCGCGTTGCAGTTAGGTCGTGGCGCCGGGTCACAGCTACGTTGGCTTGTTCTGCTGCTTCCATGTTGTGTCGTCAGGTCGTCATCAGTACATGGGGTTTCGTCGTGAGGGCTTTGCCTGGTTCGCGTGGTGTTCGGAGAGTACCGTCGCGTTGTCGTCGAAGGATCTTCAGTAATTCGTCGCGCAGCAACCGTACCTGTAGCGGTTGCTGCCCTTAGTTTCCCGGATAGGAGCCAGGAGACCGGCCCCGGGTTGGGCCAGTGTACGGCCGGGTGACTGCGAACAAGAAGTTCCTTGGGGTGTCCACTACGCTGCTGCGAGGTAGTCGGAGATGTCACAGGGTCTTTCCCCCTGCTGTGGGCGCGGCGCATCTACGGCGAAATCACGCAGTCCCATCTGATGGTACTGGCAGCGGTGGTAGGTGTGGTGTGCTTCTCTGCAGTGGTAGCAGAGAGGTCGGTGGTCAGGGGCACGCCACACGTCGGTTTTCCTCGGAGCGTTGCGCTGGCCGGCGGGTGAACGGTATGACGTCGGTGGGTGAACGGTATGACGTCGGCGGGTGAACGGTATGACGTCGGCGGCAGCAGTGGCGGGCGGCAGAACTGCGACTGTGCGGCCTCTTGACGTGGGCGGGGAGGGGGGAGCGTAATGTTGGTTTGCAGCAGCGTAACTCATCGCTTGCGGCTGAGGTTGCGGAGCTTCGGAAACTCCAAGCGATTGCCGAACTTCTTCGCGGACAGTATTGACCCAATTCACTTGGGGCTGCAATGAAGGCAACAGGCTCCGTAGCTCCTCCCGCCTGATCTGGCGGATCGTCTCAAGCAGGTCATCCGCACCGAGGGCATGGGCTTCGGCGTAGTTGGTTGTTGAAAAGTGATGGTCATATTGCCTTGTGCGCATCTCAAGCGCCTTCTCTATTGTCGTGGCCTCAGTGAGAAGTTCGTCAACAGTCTTGGGCAGATTGCGAACAAGTCCTACAAAGAACTCTTGCCTCACACCCCATATAAGGAAGCGGAGCTTCTTGCCTCTGCCATGGCATGATCGGTGTGCCGGAAACGGTTTTGTCATCTTTTCCGTGAAGATTGTGACATTTTAGTTTGGCAGCTGTACCCTGGTCTCCAGCAAAGCAGCTGCCCTTTCTTAGCGGGCGATGCTCGTGAAAGTTTCCCGGAATATACCACGAAACAGATCCCAGGAGCGAAGTGCAGACTGCGGATTTTCGAACCAGGTCCTCGCCGCGTCTTCCATGTAGAAGTAGACACGGCGCAGCTTTTCTTCCGGGTGCCACTGGTTCAAGGCTGCCACTCGGTTTGAACGTCTCGAGCCAGGTCTCCGGTTCTTCAAATGAAGATCCGTAGAAGATGGGTGGCTCTTTTGGCTGCTGCATTACGACCATGGCGGGCGTTGGTACAGGGGCTGTCATAGTTGACGCAGTAGGAGTGGTGGCCTTCGGCTTGCAACTGTTATTTAATAGAGCCCCGTACTCCGGAGGTAGCTTTTGTTGCTGGCAGCTTGCTCGCAGGTCGAGGTTGGCGGGGATGTTTGGTTTACGGTTGGGGCTTGGCTTTCAACTAGAGGGGAGCGTTCGGTTAATGGACAGGAAGCACCTCCACCAGATGTCACGAGGTCGTGACGTGGATGAAGGGAGAGAAAACTGCAGGTCGAATAATAAACTGTTGATTCGGGCCGAACTTGTGGCCGCGTAAAAGAAAAGTTAAATTACAGCGAGAGACTGGCACTGGTAGCAGTGAGCTGAGCGTCGATCGTCGAGCAACTGACAAGCGGTGAAGCGTATCAGAATTTATACCTTTGCCATCGAATATTCTAGCGTTATTGCTAGCGGCGACGTAGGTTCTCGAATAATCTGTATTGTTCACGAAGTGAGCGTAATCTTAACAAAACGATCCACTACAGCCTCGAAGCCTCTCGAACATTCTAGGCATGGTTTGCGCTGAACGTAGTGTAACGGGGTGATAGCAAAACTTGAGGAAAAGGATGTGGCAATAGCGATCCCCTTCAGTCCCCTGAATGTAGGTTCACGTTTTTACAAGTGAAGACTTTGAAAAATGCGTCATTGAGAATTTGAGCGCATTGTGAGTCAGGTATGGGATCACCAATAAGGTCCATCAGACTAATAATGTCAGCCCGGTTTACCGGGTTCACGACTCGCCAGAATCGACGAGGATTGTTTTTTAATAAGGATGTCAAGTCATGAGAAAAAAAAAAACTGCGACAAGTGGATTTAAGCAGTGCTTGATATTCCTTTTTGCACATCATGTATTATTCATATGTGCTTGCTAGACCATTCACTTTGGCCCGCTGGTATAGTTTTTTCTTGTCATTAAGTCAGCGAAGTTGGTTTGTAAACCAGGGCGAGCTATTTTCGTAGGTAATAGAAATCAAGAGAATGCACATGTTTATGAGGTGAGTGAGGGTAGATTTAAAGAGGTTCTAATTCTGTTCAATTCTGTACGCCTGTGAAAATCGTGGAAGAAGCAATCTGAAAAGTTTGTTGATTAGATATTCATTTCAACAAAATTGGCTTTGGTGTAACACCTTATTTTTTGGGGGTGTTATGCTTTTGTTAGCCGTAAAATTTTGGCATCAGGTAATAACGTCATGGTCTGTGATGCCTTGCTCATGAGTTATGTTGGAAAAAAAATCTGGATTTCTGGTCAATATTAGGTCAAGGATATTGGCAGGACTTTCTGTTGATCATGTTGGTTGGTCGATTAGCCGAGTTAATGAAAAGTCTAGGCAAGTGTTGACAAAATATTTTGAAGCTGCATACACGGCTGACACGTTGAACGGAGAACGTTGACCGAAGAACATACACGGAGAACGTTGACCAATCAATGTTTGGAAAGTATTTTTTTTTTCTCTGTGCCAAGCTTTTAGTGCTTTCATTGGGACGAGAAGAAAGAATACAGTTGCAGCATAGCAACAAATCCTTGCAGCTTCACTCGTACTGGACTAATTCTAAAAATTTTTGCGGTGGTGAATTAGTGAGGCGATATGCTCTTTTAGTGAATTCATTCCATGGCTACTTGAAAAAGTGTTGCAGGGCCTTTTTGAAGAGATACTAACATGAAATTTTTCACTTATTTCTTTTTGCATCAAGTCATAGGCCAAGACTCCGAGAGTATAGGAAATGTACCCGGTAAGCAAGAGTGTGCCCTAAAAACGATTACATGCTTTTAAAAGCTCGTTTCAGCTCCTACTGTACCGTGATGTTACGACACGGTATGAGCAGTGCCACCAGGCGGTAGTATGTGCATATGCAAGTTTTCATGACATATCCTCGTCCCTGCACCGCTTCTTCGATCATCAGCTTCATTTGCTCGGCGCTGCACGTATGGCAGCTGTCGCGGCAGGGGGAGGGGAAAAGGCATCGATTTTAAATATAGTGGTAGTGCTGCACGTGCAGAAGTTGTCACACACAATAATAAAATCGGGGGTTTTATGTCCCAAAACCACAATATGATTATGAGAGACACTGTAGTGGAGGGGTGCAGAAATTTTACCATCTGGTGTACCTTTACGTGCGTTGACATCGCATAGCACACAAGCCTCTGGAATTTCACCTCCTTCACAACCTGAGTACCGCAGCCTGAATCGAATCCGCAATCTTCAGGTTAGCAGCCAAGCATTAAAACGTCTACTCCGTCACAGAAAACAGGTTGCCACACAACCTGAGAAAGATTCCACAGTGCTGCGATATCAGTATATCCATTTTGGCAGCGGCCGCAGCACTGGAAACATGTCTGATTCTCTGTACGCTACTCTTGCAGTTGCGGAATCGGAGCCCTGCTGGAGCCGTTCTAGTTTCAACCCTACCAGTGCACCGCTGGATCGGCTGATTCTACGTACACTTTTGCTAACGTATTACGCCGAAACCTGGTGGCTCAGCTCTGCTCTGCTGGCTTCGACATTTTCACAGACGCTGACTGCGCAAGCGCTCTCCGTGAATTGTAGGCTCATATAGGGGGGCGTATCCCAGGCAGCAGCAGCAGCACTGGAAACACATCTGATCCTCTGTGCGCTACTCTTGCAGTTGCGGAATTGGGGCCCTGCTGGAGCTGTTCTAGTTTCAACCCTTCCAGTTCACCGCAGGATTGGCTGATTCTGCACACACTTTTGCCAACGTATTACGCCGAAACCTGATGGCTCGGCACTTCTCCACTGGCTTCGAGATTTTCACGGACGCTGACTGCACAAGCGTTCTCTGTGCATCGTAGCCTCATATAAGGGGGCCTATTCCAGGTGGTAGCATTTTGGCAGCTGCAGCAACACTGGAGATACGTCTGATTCTCTGTACGCTACTCTTGCAGGTTAGTAGCTCTCTTTAAGTCATAGCGGTTCTTTTTATCTTTTTTTTTTATGCTGCCACTGCTACCATTGTTGATATACAGTGATATAACAGGCGTATAGGGGATTTTTTTTGCATTGCTTTAGATCTCTTTATTGTCTTTCTCTGCGCCATGTCCGACCCTTGCTTATCGTGTCAGTTACCTGTACGTGAAGAAGAGCCTGCGAAGTGTAATGAGTGTTCTCACACATACCGTTTTGGGAAATGTGCTGGCTTGCAAGAAAGATCCTGCAAATCCAAGTCAGAGGCAGCAAAGCAGTCGTGGGAGTGCACGACATGTTGGAGCATGGGACCGCAGACTAATCACAATGACAGTGAAGTCGATGTGCCTTTACTTTTAGCATCAATCAACCAGAAACTTGAGGGCTTACCGGCTTCAATAGAAAAATTAAGCGTCGTTGAACAGTCAGTTCAGTTTATATCCAAGAAATTTGACGAGTTTCAAGAAAAGCTCTCAACCCAAGACACTGAAATAAAGGAACTAAGAAAAAAAAATGTGACAGAACTAGAGGAAAGAGAAAGGGTGCATGTATCTGCGGTCTGCATGGTCCGTGACTACAAAGCCTAAAAGAGTGCATCACAGGCAGAAATGATGAAGTGGCTTTTTGTAACACCAGTGGTGTGTCTGTAGAAGGTTTTATGGAGATTTTGGCCATGTATGTAAGTTCCATGCTGGTGGGGTGGAATGAAGAATTGTACGTCCAGAAGGATGGGAGTTGTATTGGGTCTAGTGTCGCCGCGATCTTGTGCAATGTTTTTTTAGCATACTTGATGCAGCAGTAGGTAAGGGGCTAGATAGTATGGATCTGAAGCTGTTCAGATTCATAGATGACTGCCTTGTTTTGGTAAAAAACGATCCGGGTATGAGCATGTTAGTGACTGTTTTGAAATCTTTTAATAAAAACGGGTGCGGCTTACAGTTTACCTTTGAGGTGCCAAAGGAACGACGCATTCAGTTTCTGGATCCAAAAATTAAGTTGTCTTCTTTGCACACGTGTTGAATGTGTCACCCTAAATAGGAAAAACCATTGTTGAGCTATCATTCGGCTCATTGGAAGATAGTAAAGAATGGGATCAAAACTTTTTGCATCAAAGCTGCCCTCATGAAATCGTGCGTACACTCAATGAGAGGGTTTCCGCGCAGATTAAGCGCTTGAGGGAAGCTGGTTACCAAGATGATTGTATCCTATTGGCCTGTAAGAAGAATCGTGGGGAAATGAAAATTACAATGATCGGCACACGCGAACAATTGAGACAAGTTGAGGTTGAAAAAGAGTGGACTGTGTTCATCCCGTATCTGCACTGTTTGAAAAAAGTAGCGTTAAGGTACGGCCTGTGGGTTGTTTTTTCAGCTGAAAAAAATATCGAAGATTTGCCCAGCAGTATAAAGGCTAGCAAAAAGGAAAGGAACTCGTGAATCGGACAGATGTAGCATAAAACATGGCAGGTGGTCCATTGAGTGGAAAAAAAATGTTGTATACGAACCTCCTTTCACATGTGGAAAAGAATACGTCGGTCAGACAGGTCTGTGCTTGAATGTGCGCCTTCGTGAACATAAAAGCTCACTAAAGGAGGCCCCTTACACTTAGCGAGGCACTGCAAGGAGTGCATCTGCCAACCGAAATTTTCAGACACACGAATAGTTGACAGGCACAAGATGCAGACGACGAGGGAAATAATAAAAGCATATAGAATTAGGAAAGGAGATAACAGTTGCGTCAGTCAAGCGTCTGTTCTACTAACAGATGCAGAATTGGCATTTTTGGACGTAACATAACCCAGCGCATTTTTTTTTCTTCTTTTTTCTGTTTTACGTTTTCTTTTCTCAGTTCTTGACACGTGTTTGTTTCCGGTTGTGTGTCATCAATTATGGGTGTGATTATTTTGGTGTATCACGTTGTTGATGATGACAGGGGGAAGTTGGGAACGACGTACATGCGTGTTATGTTTTTATTAGTGTTCGCTTCGAGAGAGAGAGAGAGGAAACTTTATTAGAACTTGGCCGGCAGCTTGGTCTCGGTGGCCTCAGATGGCGGCGCTGAGTCCCTGAACTCGGGTGGCATCTTCGGCCTGCCGGACAGCCCAGAGCTGGTCGTTGAGCTCCGAGCTTCTGAGCGCCGCCTCCCAGCGGCGGCGTCGCCGACGGAGAAGGTCCCCCGCGGCTCCCGCAGATGGGACGGCGGCGGGAACGAGTGAGCTCGAGGCTTCCTGTTGCCTGGTATTGGCAGCCGCCATAGGCGCATCGCGAACGGCGGCCGTTTCTCGACCATTGTTACCGGCGCATTCCCAGAGCATGTGGCGCAGCGTTGCTCTGTGCCCGCATGCTTTACATAGATCGGTAATGTGTAAGTGCGGGTAGCAGTGGCGTAAGACGATCGGGCTGGGGTAAGAGTAGGTTTGTAGTAAGCGATAGCTTACGGCATAGTGTCTGTTCGCTTCGAAATAAAATATTTAGTTGCTAGTAAGCACTCGTCTGAGTCCTCTCTGAGTGAGTGTAATTTTTAGCGCTTGTTTTATCAAGAAAAACCAGAAAACCTTGGGTGACGTCTGAAGTACGTGAGGAAATGAATATTAGGGATAAGTTGTATAAACATTTCCTTTACACACGATCACCAGATGACCTCGCCATATTTAAAAAGTACCGAAACAAACTTACTACGAAATCACGGCACGCACGCACAACGTACTACTCATCCCTATTATTCATTTAAAACCGCAACCACAGTCTCTTATGGTCGAGGCTAAACAGACTTTTATATCGCAACGAGTGTCACAAACATTTACAGCATTTGCAAATGAATGGTAAAGAATTATCAGGCGTTGAACTAGCCGATGTGTTTAATCATTTTTTAACAGATATTGCACGCGCTCAAGATAAGCCTCCTCAGGCAAGTAAATACATTCACACTAATAGTGAGAATAACACATTCCTTGAACCAGTCACAACACACGAAGTTGTCATGATTATAAAAGAAATAAAAAATAGCACTAGTTGCGACATCGATGGTTTTCAGGTGTCTCCAATTAAACATGCAGTTGAAACTATCGCTCCTATACTGGCTCATGTTCTTTAATGGGTATCTGCAATCGGCAATTTTTCCCCAAAAAAATGCAGTCGACGAAAGTGACCGTTCTGTGCAAAAAGGGAGATCGAAACGATCTGGGAAATTATAGGTCGGTATGTATTTTGCCAATTTTTTGAAAGATATTCGAAAAAGTTTTGCATTCTAGAATAGCAAATTTTATTGAGAAACAGCTATAGTCATTGGTATTTTTGTAGACTTTTCAAAAGCTTTTGATTTGGTTGACCATACCATTCTATTAGAAAAATTAAGCTATTACGGAATTCGAGGACACACATTATCTCTCATCAAACCCTACTTATCTACTAGAACCTAAATTGTAAAAATCGACACCTTTACTTCTAAGGTAAGATCTGTCCATTGCGGAGTACCACAAGGAAGTATCTTGGGGCCTCTACTTTTTTAATATTGATCCTAATGATATTATCAAAATTAACCCTGAGGCAAAGTTTATTGTTTACGTGGATGATACGAGCATATTTTTCACTGGCAATGATATTGAGGATCTAATAAAACAGTGTAACAATACAATGAAAAATCTAGAGGCGTGTTCTACATTAAATTTAATGAAAATAAACCTGGGCAAGACAAAAACAGTCATATTCAGGCCAAAAAACAAGCGCATACTTTTACATCAGGACATTATGTTACATTCCTGAAATATTGAAATTACCGAAAGTTTCAAATGCTCGGGTGTTATCTTTTTGCCAACATGTCAAGGAATAATAATGTTAATCATGTCCTAAGTAAAGAAAGCAAAATCACAGGGTAGTAGGTCGCTTACGCTACATTCTTCTCGCATGTGTTAAACTCTTACTATATAATTCACTTCTTCGATCAAATTTAAACTATTGTCAATTAGTATGGGGTAACACAACAAACACTAATCTAGAATGTATTTTCCTGTTACAAAAAAAGTATCTCCGGCTTCTCACACAACAACGCTTCTCACACAGCATCGACAATGATTTTCCTTTAGAATTCGGGTGTGATCCCTGCACATAATCTGTACCAATATCGTTGAGTCATATATACAGGCAAGATCACTATCGGAACATAAACAACTTAAGTAATCTTGCCCAACTTCAAAGAAAAGCTCCAAGCTATGGTACCAGACACTTAGAGGAGTGGTTAGTACCTACACCGCGTTTAAACTGCGGAAAACCAATGCTCCACTACACAATATCTATACTTGATAAAAAGCTATAAATAGATAAAGTTTGATCTTCTTAGGGCCTCTTTCAAAGATCTCAAAAGAATGCATGTGGTTTCTGCATAGAATCATGTGCAATACAGACATGTTTTTGATTTTGTTGCCTTTTAAGACGAAATTGTGTGTTGAAAAATGTTTAAGCTCAAGCATGCCCCTTTATGTATATATGCGTGTGTGTGTGTGGCTTTGTGTTTGTATAATTATGTAAAAGTGCTGGAGTATATATGTATTTATATTAATATGTAATATGTTTGTAATATTACCACACTGCCAAATACATAGGGTTGTAGGCTAGTCAAGCTCTCCGGAGACGGCTTTTTTTTTTCTACAATCCCCCATCTGTACCTCACAAAGATGGCAAATAAACTTTATTATTATTATTATTATTATTATTATTATTATTATTATTATTATTATTATTATTATTATTATTATTATTATTATTATTATTATTATTATCTGAGGGTGTTCTTCAGGTTCTGCAAAGCAGATAACGCTCCCCTTGGAAACCAAGAAGTTGTGCCCCCTAAGAGGCCACTGTTGTGCAGCAGGTGTTGTGTGGGACAAATGCATTGGTGCATAAACAATATTGGGTTGCACCCACGGAACTGTCGTTTAGCGATGTACTGCTACGTTTGTGGCTGCTTCCTGCATTTCGAAGAGTGCTGTGGTAGGTGGGCACGTTGTTTGTGAAATGTTAGAGGCAGCCAAAACTCAGAGGCTTGGTAATAGCAGTGTCTCCTTCTCTGAGGAGGCAGCACATCACCTGCAGTGCAGGCCTTCAGCTTAGCATTTTGTTGACCACATTTTCTTCTCCTTGTGCTAGTGTAACTTCCATGGCTTTTTTGGTTTTATCTTGTTTCACACTTGGTCTTACAATTAACTTTGTAATTGTATCTTTTCCTTCTGCACGCTGCTCCTGTTTCGAAGTTTCATACTATAAAATTGAGGATTCTTTTTTTGTGTTACCAGCACCAAATTTTGATGGTAGTAAACCTGGGATAGCATTTTGCTGCTCCAAAAACTACTTGAAGTCCTGTTTTGCCTGTTGGAACCCTTTTAAACATAACAGGAGGAATGATGTTGGCATGTAGTTAGCAGAACCATCGGCGATAATGCGAATAAGCTGTTTCTGAATGTGCTGAATATGAGACGTTGATTGGAATGCGTAGGTAGGTAGCAATGCGGGCTTGTTTTCTCTGTCATGCTTCTTGGACGTGAACGCAAAAAGACAAGGAATAAAGGAAGGAAGTACGCTCAGACGGGTGCTGACAACAAAAAAGCGCGTGTTTTTTTTGTTGTTGTTGTCAGTAGCACCAGTGTGTGTCTATTTTCTTCCCTTAGTCCTTGTCTTTTGGCTTGTTTTGCCTTTCATGCTTCTTAGATGTGAGCTCAAAAAGACAAGGAATAAAGAAAGAAATTACGCTCACACTGGTGCTGACAACAAAAAAGCCCGTGTTTTTTTGTTGTTGTTGTTGTCAGTAGCGCCAGTGTGTGTCTATTTTCTTCCCTTAGTCCTTGTCTTTTGGCGCTCACATCCAAGAAGGGTGGAATGGACTGGAGTGAGACAGCTGTGCATATGGTGCATATTTGATATATATCCGTTTTCTTGCGCCAAGCTGCTCTAAAAGCATAAAGATTGCGGACATTGGGCTGAACTCCTCCAGAACAGCCTTGAAAGCTAGAATTCTGATGTCAACTTCAGCTTCAGTGGGAGGAAGAGGCCGAGTTGACTAATAAGACGCACTCAATCAGTGTTTTTTTCTTTTTTGCACTTTTCTTGTGATGGTGCCATCATAATCCCCTCTAAACTGTTGTGAATATGCATGACCCGCCCCAAATTGTGCTGCCATGCATCGAGTGGGCTGCTTCTACTAGCTATGCTGCGTGTTCTGGTACCACTGCGGCCAAGCGAAAAGCACCGAGTCGAGGGGCATGCGTAGTGTGGTTCCTTCCGTAGCTGCAAGTTTCATGTAAATGCTGCTGCGCACGGTTGTCTAAGCGTGCACATTCGCCGGGAGTGAGTAAATCTAAACGTGGAGTCATTTCTCTGCATGCGACATGCCTCCTGGGTGCTCTGGCACATACACATTGGTCCTCGAAATGGGTTCCGTGAGCGACAGAACGTGTGAAATTCATTGCCACTGTACGGCCATTAGCTGAGCTCTACGTTCGATCGGTGTTTCGGTTGGCAGCTGTTCCGCAGTGTGACTGGCATACTTAATTTTTCATTTTTGTGCAATAAAAACGACCTTTGTATGTACGGCGGTTTGTTTTCGTGAACACGAATTTTTTGCCTAATCTGCGCGGTGCCAATGCTTTAAGGCCTGAGGGAGTGGTCCATACAAATCGATACCCATGCGCCCAAACGGATGGTCAGGGCAAGGTAACGGTTGCAGACCGGCTGGTGACATGTGTGCGGACGGTTTGCGGCGTTGGCAAGCGAGACAGGAGCGAACGAACGGCTGGACCTAGCGGTACATCCCGCGCCAGAAGTAGCGTTGTCTAATGCGATGGTAGGTTTTGAATACCCCAGAGTGCGCGCATTGTGGATCAGAATGGAAGGATTCACATATCTTCGACCACAGACTGCGGGGTATCACGAGTAGCCACTGCCGGCCTTCGGCGTCGTAATTGCGTCGGTGTAGGAGGCCGTCACCAATGGCGAAATGGTGAGCTCGACGACGCAAGGCACGCGTGGATGGGGTTCCGGACGGATGAGAGAGCAAGGCAATCAGTTGGGCGATCCAATTATCCTTTCGCTGTTCGGTAGCGATGATGTCAACATCAATGGCAGAAACAGCAACCGAGGATACTGAGCAGAGCACGTCAGCTTCAGGCAGAGGGGAGCGCGAGAGGGCGTCTGCGTCAGCATGCTGGCGTCCGTTACGGTAGAGCATGCGGATGTCGTAGTCTTGTAAGCGAAGAGCCCAACGACGAGGCGGCCTGAGGGATTCTTCAATGATGACAGCCAGCATAGTGCATAATGGTCGGTGACGACATCGAATGGGCAACCATACAAATAAGGTCAAAACTTTGTAAGGGCCCAGACGATCGCCAGGCACTCTTTTTCTGTGACGGTGTAGTTTGTCTCGGCTCTCGTGAGCGTATGGCTTGCATATCCCACGTCATAATCAGGGAACCCGGGTTTGCGCTGCGCCAGGACAGCGCCGAGGCCTACACCACTGGCGTCCGTGTGCACCTCTGTTGGGGCCGTAGGGTCGTAGTGGCGGAGAATGGGAGGAGACGTCAGCAAATGGCGGAGCTTCAAGAACGCGTCGTCGCACTCTGACGACCACGAATTGAGGGGCCCGTTACTTCCAAGGAGCTTCGTCAGCCGTGATATAATCGTGGCAAAGTTTCGTATGAAGCATCGGAAGTATAAGCACAGGCCCACGAAACTACGCAGTTCTCTGAAGGACGCAGGTTTTGGGAATTCGGCCACGGCCCGAAGCTTGACTGGGTCAGGAAGAATGCCATCCTTGGACACGACGTACCTTAGGATGGTGAGTTGGCGTGCTGCAAAGCGGCACTTCTTCAGATTTAGTTGCAAGCCGGCATTGCTCACACGCGCGAAAACTTCTTTTATACGTTGGAGATGCGTGGAGAAATCTGGAGCGAAGACAATAACGTCATCGAGGTGACACAAGAACGTGTGCATTTCAAGTTGCGCAGAACGGTGTCCATCATGCGCTCAAATGTCGCAGGTGCATTGCACAGACCAAACGGCATGACGTTGAATTCGTACAAGCCGTCGGGTGTGATGAAGGCAGTCTTCCGTCGAGCGTCATCAGCCAGGGGTACTTGCCAGTACCCCGAGCGCAGATCGAGAAAAGAAAAAAAATTGGGCTCCGTGAAGGCTGTCAATTGCGTCGTCGATGCGCGGCAGTGGGTAGACATCTTTGCGAGTGATCTTGTTGAGCCGTCTGTAGTCCACACAGAACCGCACAGAACCATCTTTCTTCGCAACAAGAACAACAGAAGACGCCCATGGACTGTCCGAGGGCCGAATGACGTCGCGTCGGAGCATATCGTCAACCTGCTCGTTAATTTCCTGGCGTTCAGCAGGCGACACGCGGTATGGACGTTGCCGTAATGGTGGATGGGCACCAGTGTCGATATGATGCGTAACAGTGGACGCGCGACCGAGAGAACTTCGCCCGACATCGAAAAAAAAACTGTATTTTTGCAACAGGTCTAGAAGCTGGGAATGCTGTACTAACGTAAGTTTGTCGTCAATGTATGGGCCAAATACATCAGGAAATGGTGGGTCAGAAGTAGAAACAGCACTGATGGTACGCGAATCGGGACAGTGCGAGTCTTCGGGTACGTCCAGGACATGTGCGTCGTCAACTGGTTCCACTCTGCCGAGACATTCCCCTCGAACCAAGGTAACAGTGTACGGGGATGGGTTGGTCACGAAAATAGCGGCATTGCCCTGGGTGATTTGCACGGTTGCGAAAGGTACTAGCAATCCTTTTCTTCTGGAAGCACGGTCGCATGGCGAAACTAGTGGAATTATGTCGGAGAGACCGGTGCAGTAGACTGATACACCCCCATTGTCGAGCTTAGAGGCACTATAGTATAGTCTTTCAGGAGAATCCTGCTCAGTGTCGAGGGACCGTCTTCTGGTGTCAAATGCGAGAAGGGCGAGAGTTCAATTTCGGCGGCGGCACAATAAATGATGGCATCGTTGCGGGAGAGAAAATCCCATCCTAGGATGATGTCATGAGAACATGCAGGAATGAAGATGAATTGGGCGACACACAGAATGTCCTGAACGGCGACACGAGCTGTGCAGCCTGCTGTAGAATGAATACGATGTGAGCTAGCGGTGCGAAGAGACAACCCAGAAATCGGCGTTGTCACTTTTCGAAGCAAGCGGCAAAGGTTCTCGTTCATAACTGATACCGCAGCTCCAGTGTCAATAAGAGCAGATACATGAACGCCGTCCACAAGCACGTCAATGACAGTAGGTGGGCGGCTCTGAGGGCTTTCACAATGCGATATCGTGGCAGTCCTCCCCTCTGGGACTGCGACGGCTAGTTTTCCCGCTCATGAGCAGCTGAACTTGGTCGCTTGGGGGACAGAGACCGACGTTGTGGAGACGGCGACCTTCGAGAAGACGGACCTGAGAAAGACGACAGTGGCACAGACGGCAGTTCGTCGTTACATGAACGGCTAAGGTGGCCAGCAACAGGAGAAAAAATGGGAACCAGCTGTAGTCGAGAGCAATAACGGGCTACGTGACCGGCGTAACCGCAAGCAAAGCAGATGGGCCGGTTGTCGGGTGTGCGCCATCGGTTTGCCGGGGTGGGTGTCACCCGGAACGGTGGCTGGAAAGGCTGCATGGTGGGCTGAAAATGAGGCTGAGGGGTTGCGCAAACATACGCAGCCGGCATACCCGCTGCAAAGGACGGAGGTCGTGCGGCAGCCTCGGCGTAAGTCAGTGGTGCAGGCGCTTGAACGACTGGAGGCGGCCTGGCAACCACTTGGGTGTAACTTGGGGGGCAGGGGCCGGAAGTTGTTGTGGATTGTACGCAGGCATGACCTCCGCTATTTCCTGCTCAATCGCTCGGCGGATGGGTTGCCAATTGTTGAACAGCCAGTGGGTAGGCAAAGGGAAGGAGAGAGAACTGGCGCGCGATTTCCTCACGTATGAAGGACTTGAAGTCAGCCAGCAGCGCTACCTGATCACATCTCGCTTCCAAGCCAGCAAGCTCTGCATCTCGTGGTGTGGAGCGACGGGTCATCGAACGCTGCCGGCGGAGCTCCTCGTAGCTCTGGCACAGCGTGATGACCTCAGCTACTGTGCCTGGGTTTTTGGCAAGCAGTATCGTGAAGGCATCATCGTCAATGCCCTTCATGACGTTCCGGATCTTGTCTAATTCGGACATGCTGTTGTTGGATTTCTTGCACAGGTCCAGGACATCTATGTACCTGGTGAATGATTCACCGGCCTGCTGAGCGCGTTCGCGTAAGCGCTGCTTGGCTTGCAGCTTACGAATGGCAGGGCGGCCAAAAACGTTGGTAATAGCGGTCTCGAAATCGAACCAGGTTGCGAAATCGGACGCATGGTTGGTGTACCACAAACTTGCAATGCCCGCAAGGTAGAACACCAAGTTTGTTAACTTGCCATCCTCGTCCCATTTGTTGGGGACGCTCACGCACTCGTAAATGGCGAACCAGTCCTCCACGTCAGTGTCATCGGCGCCCGTGAATATGGGTGGATCGCGGATCCTGGGGACACAGGGACAAGGGGGTGGCATGGGAGGAGGCGTTTGCTGAGAGGCGTCGTGGGACATGGTAGATTGCAGGGTACGTGAGCGTAGTTCCAAGGGCATCGAAGGGGATCGTAGCACTCTCCACCAATTTGTTATGGCGTTTATTAGCCGTCACACAGCGAGTATACACAATGGCGACAGTAACGGCCAAGCACGGACTCTCCGCACGAGCGGCGTTCTTTTTAAGTAGACCCACAAGAAAGCACTTGAGAATTCGACCCATTTCAGTGTTCGGTGGCTTCTCTACACTGTTTAAAAGCTTCCTTCAAAATTCGTTTCAGTGTAATGTGTATTTTTAGCGAATTGCAATATGCCCTGGTGCCTCCACACTGCTAAAGATTTGTATTTTGAAGCTCTCAGGACAACATATTAAATGCCGCTAACTGCTTCGAAGCAAGGTACTTCTTCTCCAAACGCTGCTCTTAACTCAGCCGTCTCACCCCTGAATGTATAATTTGCCGTTGAAGTAGCTTGGGGTTCTGTGTACCTCTTTTCATTGCTTTGTGCCTGGTAAAGTGATGGGCCATTTCGCCCTACTACATTGCAGTGTTACGGAATGGATATCAAAGCGTGTGAAATGCAGATTAGGACGGATGGAGTGATGTAATGAGAAGTTATTCAACACAAAATTGAACAAGCTCGAGCAGTAGAGGGTGCATTAAAAATCATTACAAGAGGCCTTTATCAAACAGCAGGCATAAAAAGATTGCTGGTGATTGTATTATGGAAATATTAAACGGCTTATGACTAGACTAGTGTGAATAGTAAATTTCAGGTTCAAAGTGAATAGTGATTTGTTCAAATAATTTTAAATTGAATACGAATAGCATATATATTGATACAAGTCATCATCAACATCAACGAATGCACCATAAAGGCGACGAAGATGACGAATGAACAAGAGCTTGTGTTGTTGTTGACACTCTGCCATCTTGGCTCAAGGACACTGGGCACTCCGTGAACAATCTGTCAATATATTTCACCCTCTGCCTACTGCCCCAGGACATTTTGGTGGTGGTGCGGGGTAACAAGACGGAGCTACGCAGCGGCCGATGCTTGGTTTTTTTCCGACGATGGCACAGGAGGGTCCCGCTCCAGCTCCCGCAGCGGCCTTCGTAACGACGGCAGTTGTTCTGCCCCAGCTGAAAGACCCTGGCTCGTTCTGGGGGACTGACAATGTCTATATTGAAGAATGGTTGCCGCTGTACGAGCGAACGAGCAGCAATTATCGCCGAGATGAAACGCTCATGCTGGCGAACATCCATTTTTATCTGAAGGAGACAGCCAAAGTCTGGTGTGAGAATCACGAAGGGGAAATTGGCAGCTGGGATGCATGCAAAGAAAAAATGCGTGCACTGTTCGGCGAATCGACTGGCAGGAAGACAGTGGCCAAGAAGGAGCTGGCGTCTCGCGCTCAAACGCCATCGGAGTCGTACCTGTCTTACCTACAGGACGTGATCGCCCTTTGCCACAAAGCACACGACGCCATGCAGGAGTCCAAGAAATAGTGCACATATTGAAAGGCATTGCCGATGACGCGTTCAATTTGATAATTTACAAGGACTGTGACACAGTAGATGCCATTATCCGAGAGGGCCAGCGTTTTTAAGGCAGCCAGAAGCCGACGTATTTCTCATTAGTTCGCTTGACTTCTCAACACTGCAGCAACATTGTCGTGCGAAGACATGCCTGTACCACAGGCACCGCTGACTGCATAGCAAGTCACGAAGATCATCCATCCCGAACTTGAAGCTATGTCTCCCGCTTCAACTCACTGTCATGCCTGTGAGTCCAGCTTCGAAATGGTGCCATTAGTGCATGCCATTGTTCGCCAAGAGCTTTCGAACGTTGGCCTGGAATCTGTGTGCACCGCCACCACCTCCCAAGCGACTGACCGTCGTCCGCCAGTTTTCTACGCCCAAGGTCAGAGGTTCCCAGCGCACCCTTGCAATCCCCCTGAGTGGAGGACTGCTGATGACCGGCCCATTTGCTTTAACTGCCATCGTGTTGGTCACGGGGCCCGCTATTGCAACAGCAGGAGGTATTGGCGTCAGCCTTCCTATGGCTACAACCGTCGCGCAGAGGCAAAAGATGGCCACTTTGGAACTCGCCACGGGTCGCCTCGGTCAGCTGGTGATGACGGTTCGTCTACGGTACACTGTCCGTCACCATCCCCTCCCGGCCAGCAGTCCCACTCAGCGCTGTCTCGTTGTCCATCGTCGCTGTTACAAGCTGCCACTCTAGCGTCGCCAGCGCGAAGTCGGCGACAGGAATGACAGCAGGTTAGTTCGTTCCGTACGCAAGCAGAGACAGTGAAGAGATCAGAGACGTGACAAAACAAAACAAACTTTACTCTAGTACACGGGATCTAGTACAACACTTCAATACAACTAACAAAATACATCAACACTTGATACAACTGAAAAATGCATATAAAAAAATAATAAATCAGCTTACGAGAGAGAAGTATTACAAACTACACAAACTAACAACAATAGAACTACGGAGGAAAAAGTTCGATGATATAAACAGGTGAAGGCATACGTGTGATGACCGGCAGCGTTGCGTCCCCGACGATCGGATGCGAGAAGTCGAAGAGAGTTCTGGCACGACTGCGAGATCGGCGGTGTTGCAACACTGGTGGCTCCGGGAGGCTAGTGCTCGCAGGTGGCCTCGGGCAGGTTGAGCTAACTCGAGCCGAAGTCCCGATGTCTACGTTGCAGACGTTAATATCGCGTCACAACTAGACGAACGGCTAAGTTTAGGTGGCCAGCCGATACAGAGCCACACTAAAACTTCTAGAAGAGATACTTGTTGATCTGTTTCTAAACCATGTTGGTCAGCGACTAGCCTGCCTAGCAGGGCAAAATCCTGCGCTTAAATCTTCCTCGTGTCCCCTCGCTCTCTTACTTGGGGACAAGAGACCTCTACATGGGTCCAATCATGCGCGTTTCATTGTTGGAAACTCCGCCCCAAAAAATATAATGACTGTTACAAGCTGCCACTCTAGCGTCGCCAGCGCGAAGTCGGCGACGGGAATGACAGCAGGTTGGTTGGTTCCGTACGCAAGCAGAGACAGTGAAGAGATCAGAGACGTGAGAAAACAAAACAAACTTTACTCTAGTGATATTGCAGCACGCGGGATCTAAACAACACTTCAATACAACTAACAAAATACATCAACACTTGATACAACTAAAAAAATATATAAAACCGAAACAATAAACCAGCTTACGAGTAGAGAAGTATTACAAACTACACAAACTAAGAACAATAGAACTACGGAGGAGAAAGTTCGATGATATAAACAGGTGAAGGCATACGTGTGATGACCGGCAGCGTTGCGTCCCCGACGATCGGATGCGAGAAGTCGAAGAGAGTTCTGGCATGACTACGATGTTGGCGGTATTGCAACGCTGGTGGCTCCGGGAGGCTAGTGCTTGCAGGTGACTTCGAGCAGATTGAGCTAACTCGAGGCGAAGTCCCGATGTCTACGTTGCAGACGTTAATATCGCGTTACAACTAGACGAACGGCTAAGTTTAGGTGGCCAGCCGATACAGAGCCACACTAAAAACTTCTAGAAGAGATGCTTGTTGATCTGTTTCTACACCATGTTGGTCAGCGACTAGTCTGCCTAGCAGGGCAAAATCCTGCGCTTAAATCCCCCTCGTGTCTCCTCGCTCTCTTCCTTGGGGACAAGAGACCTCTACATGGGTCCAATCATGTGCGTTTAATTGATGGAAACTCCGCCCCAAAAATATTTTGACCCCACCCCTTTTTTAATTGGGAGAGGGCCCTCAACTAGCGAGAGTGACAACCTGTCGGGTTGTTGTCATACGGCTTGGCCACCAGAGCGTTTCCCACGCTTTTCTCCGTGGGAACGGTCAACCGTTTGGCTCTCAGCCGGTGCGTCTCGTAGTCTAATCCTTGTTCGGGGTATACCGCGGCCTTCTACGACCTTGCAGACGCCGCCGCAGTTACAAAAGGATCAACCGTCGGCGGCGACGTTCTAAGAAGAGCACCCCATTCTGCACTTCTCGGCTCCCTTTCATGCGCTCGCCGTTCTCATGGTCAGTGGGGGAGTACGGCGCCCGTTAATTGCCGTGACGCAGTGTCGCCAAAAATGGCCGTCCGTGACACTGACCCCGCCCCTTTTTAATTAGGAGAGGGCCCTCAACTAGCGAGAGCGACAACCTGTTGGGGTGCTGTCATACGGCTCGGCCACCAGAAGTTTTGCCGAGGGAACGATCAGACTGTTTGGCTCTCAGCCGGTGCGTCCCGTAGTCTAAACCTTGTTCGGGGTACATCGCGGCCTTCCACGACCCTGCAGACGCCGCCGTAGGTACAAAGGATCAAACGTCGGCGGCGACGTTCGAAGAAGAACGCCCCATTCTGCACTTCCCGGCTCTCTTTCATGCGCCCGCCGTTCCTGCCGGTCAGCGGGGTAGTACGGCGCCCGTTAATTGCCGTGACGCCGGGTCGCAAAAATGGCAGTCCGTGACAGTCCCGCTCACCCGAATTTCGCCGTCCCCCTTCACCGACTGCACATCTGGCTCGGGAAAACTAGACGATGCAGCTCCCAGAGGTGACGCTGCATCGACGATTCGCCAGCCAAATTCTCTGGCTATGCCGACACGACGCAACCTCATAGACCTTGAAGTAGGTGATGCACTTGTTGTTGCCCTTGTAGACACAGGGTCCCACATTTCGGTGATGAACTCGGAGCTTCGCCGCCGCCTTAAACAGGTTTTAACATCGCCCACAGTGCTGCTCATGCAAGTCGCTGATGGTGGAACTTTTCCTGTGCTTGGGATGTGCTCCACACGTGTTAGTGTTGCTGACCGCTCGACAACTGTGCTTTTTGCCGTGCTCGAGAAGTGCTCTCATGAACTCATCCTGGGCATGGACTTTCCTGCCGCGCGCTCTGCCTTAGTCGACTGTGGAATAGGCTTGCTTCAGCTTGACCTACCATATTGCTATGACACTACAACTACACCTCAACCATGTTTGTGTTCTGTTGAGTACGTTCGCCTAGCGCCCCAAGCCGTTACCTATGTAACCATGAGGTCTTTTCCTCAGGTGCCCGACGGCGATTGTGTGGTGGCACCGATTTTAGACGTGTTATTACACAGAAATGTTGCCCTTCCTCATACTCTGCTGACGACTGCGAATAATGTGGCATCGCTACCGATACTGAACTTCAGCTGGTGCACTCAAGTTGTTCCTGATGGCATGATTCTACATTCATTGCAGACGCTCCTTTGCCTGCTATTGCATCCTCTCCACAGAGCTCCACTGATGCCGACTTTGACAAGATGATCGCGCCAGACCTCGTTCCAGCACAGGCAGCCGATCTCCGGCATATCTTGGCATCCTTCAGGGACATCTTCGACTTTGGCAACAGCCCTTTAGACGTCAGTTGTTACTCACAGGATTAACAATGGAGACGCCAGCCCAATCCGACGACGTCCTTATCACGTGTCACATGCAGAGCGACAAGTCATCCAACGTGAAGTTGATGAGAAAATGATGGACTCCTTGCTACGGGGTTACTAATAATCAACGTGCCTCTGTTATCTTGATGACGTCATTGTATTCTCGGCGTCATTCGAAAGTCACCTTAGCCGTCTGTCAGCTGTTCTGGAAGTTTTCAGAAGGGTAGGCCTACAGCTCAACTCCTCCGAATGCCGTTTCGGCCGCAAAACAATCACTGTGCTCGGCCATCTTGTCAGTGTTAAAGGCGTGCAACCCGATCCCAACAAAATTCGCCTCAAAGATTTCCCTGCACCACGTTTCACGAAAGACAAAAAGGAACTTCGTCGGCCTCTGTTCCTATTTCCGGCGTTTTGTCCACAACTTCGCCGACATTGCCCATTCTTTGACACAGCTGCTGAAGAAGTTCACGCCGTTTTCTTGGGGTCCCCAGCAAGCCAATTCATTTCGCTGACTTACTGTGTTGCTCACTTCCCCGCCCATCTTAGGTCATTTCGATCCTTCAGCGCCCACTGAAGTTCGCATCAACGCCAGTGGACACGGTATTGGCGCTGTCCTCGCCCAGCGGCAACAGGGTCAAAATCATGTAATCGCCTATGCAAGTCACCTCCTCTTCCCATCCGAGTGCAAGATTTCCATCACTGAGCGCGAGTGCCTCGCTCTTGTATGAGCAGTTGGAAAATTTTGACCATACTTGTTCGGCCGCCACTTTTCGGTCATCACGGGTCACCACGCCTTGTGCTGGTTGTGCTCCTTCAGAGATCCTTCTGGACGCCTGGGTTGTTGGGCTTAAAGTTACAGGAATATAGCTTTGACGTGACCTACAGGTCTGGCTGAATGCACCAGGATGCCGACTGTCTATCTCGCCATCCGGTCGATCCCCCTGACCTGTCAGCGCACGATTCTGATGCCTGTGTCTTCGCCATTCCCGATTTCACGGACATATGTAGGGAACAACTCAGTGATGCCAATTTGCGGTTTATCATACGCTGTCTAGCTCTTAACACCTCGGATCCTTTCTTTTGCCTGTTCACGCTTCATGATGGAATTCTCTATCAGCGCAACACAAGCACCGAAGGCCCAGAACTTCTGGTAGTTCCTGCAACGCTCCGTTCTACTGTGCTCGAACAACTTCATGATGCGCCAACTGCTGGACATCTCGCAGCAGCCCGCATGTATTACCGCGTACGGCCATCGATTCTTCTGGCCCGACCTTTACCGCTCTGTGGGCTGATACGTTGCATCTTGTGAGTCCTGCCAGCGCCGCAAGCATCCTTTATTGGCACCACCTGGCCCACTTCATCCTATCGGCATTCCAACAGACCCGTTCTACCGCGTCGGCCTCGATCTCATTGGACCATTTCCAGCGTCTCTGAGTGGGAATAAGTGGGTAGGGGTGGCTACAGACTACGTGACACACTTTGCCATCACACGAGCGCTACCAAGAAGCTGTGCTACTGATGCTGCGGACTTTCTCCTTCATGACGTTATTCTCCACCAAGGAGCGCCGCGTCAACAGCCGACCTACCGTGGTCGTTCATTTTTCTCCGAGGTCGTGGACGACATTCTTCGCTCATGTTCCACACGTCATAACTCACCACTGCCTACAACCCGCAAACAAATGGACTCGCTGAGCGCCTTAACCGCACACTGATGACAGTGCTATCCACGTATGTGTTCGCTGGTCATCGTGATTGGGATGCCACTTTGCTTTATGTGACGTTTGCCGACAACTCGTCACAACACGACACCGCTGGCTTTTCTCCCTTCTATCTTTTGTACGGCCGTCACCCCACTTTGCCTTTCGACACTCTTCTGCCGTCACATACTGACACTCCTACTGAGTACGCTTGCGATGCAACTACTCCGGCTCGAGCGGCCTGCCGGATTGCCTGGGATCGCCTTTCTGCTTTGCAGCTATCTCAAAAGAATCGCTACGACAGCCGTTACAGAGCTCTCCCTTACTCCCCAGGATCGTTGGTCTTGCTCTGGACTCCCTCCCGTCATGTTGGCCTGTCCTCGAAGTTCCTCGCTCGCTACAACGGGCCTTACAAAGTCTTGTGTCAACTGACCAAGGTCACCTATTCAATCGCCCCCTTGGACACGCCATCCTCATCTTCTTTGTCGTCCACTGATGTTGCACATGTCTCCCGCCTTAAGCCATACTTCTCTGCGCAGGATCGCACGCTTTCTTAAGCGCCGAGATGGCGCTTTCACTGGTGGCTGGCTATATGATACAAATCATCATTAACATCAACGAATGCACCATAAAGGCGAGGAAGATGACAATTGAACAAAAGCTCGTGTTGTTGTTGCCACTCAGCTATCTTGGTTCAAGGACACTGTGTACTCTGTGTACAATCTGTAAATGTATATTTACCCTCTGTCTACTCTCACCTCGTGACAATAACATGTATTAAAAAAAAATTGGCATATTTGTCATGACCGCACTAACCTGCACAATAGTATCAAATAATTGAAGCTACACATGTGCAAATGCACTTTTTTTTGTTCAAAAGAAGTGGAAACAACTTTCAAGTAGTAGCAGGATTTGACTTTCACTATAATGCACGTGATAACCTGTAATTATTTTACGTCTTAAAATTTACTCTACTTTAATCATATAAATCAGCAATGAAGTTCCACTTTTGGTCTTCCACTTGCCTCGCTGGTTGCGCGACACTTGCTGCTGCCGCCAAGGAAGCCGAAGACGAGATTTGTCATCCGCTGGCACCTTGAGCAAGGGACCATTCGGACATCATTTCGATAGAGACGTTTATTCCTTTCCCTTTTTTTTCTCCTGTCCATGCACCCCTGGTTTTATTCCCTAACTACCCATTCAAACACTCTTGCAATCCAATCAGAACACAGGAATGTCTCTCCTTGACTCTTGGTTTGCTGCTGTTAAATGTGCCAGGCACGGAGTCCTTCCTCCTCGAATCTTCCTCAAAGAACCATCACCTCTTGCCGCCACTCAATTTCCTTCACTCCGGTTCATGGAACACTCGGCGTCCGGCGTCGGTGGGCCGTAGGAACGCACCTCTCGGGTACGTGCCTGCAACGCTGGGCTGACAGGCCATAAGTATAATTGGCCTGTGTATCGATGCCGCCGCTGCCACTGGTTTCGGTTGCTACAGTGGAGTGCAAGTACACCTTCCACTCTTGCAGCCGAACTCGACTCTTGTCTCCAGTAAGGCGCCACCACTAAGCCCTTTGAGAGACGTGAGTCTACACGTCCTTTATGACTGACAGACAGCTGTCGTTCCACCAATTCATTGTTACCGCTTCCGTCATGGCATGGGCTCATCGTCAGCGGGGCGGTTAACAATACGAAGATATTCGGCGAACGCACCAATTTCAAACCCAACACATCCCTTCCAACTGTGTTGCACTGTATCTATGACATGCAACACAAACACAACCATACATTCACACATGTTCACTGGCTCAATACGTGAGGCATGAATCGCCACTCGTACCCCTTTGACTCTGTCACGCCTGCATTGACAAAGCATACAGCCCCTTCCCCTTGCTGTCTCTTTTATGCATCATTGTTGAGAGTCACCAACCGTGACATTGTGTCAGCATTAGTGTTTAGAGACCCCTTATTAATATTGTTCGATTTCCTGGTTATACTTCGGCAATGCCAACGCCCAGCGTGTCAGCCTTCGGCTCTGCGGAGTGGTTATAGTCAGAAATTTGAGTGGGTTATGATCGGTAATCACCTTGACCTTAGCGCCAAACAGTCAAACGTCCAACTTCCCCAGTGTCCAAATGATTGCATATGCTCTTTTTTCCATTGCGGCCAATCAAGTCTGAGCTGGGCTAAGCTTCTTGCTCGGAAAAGTGATAAGGCGCTCCTTGCCCTCGACATCCTGCTGTGCCAGACACGCACCAACAGTGTAATTAGATGCATCTGTGGCGAGGATAAATTCCTTCTTTGGATCTGGGGCCTGCAATGCAAACGCCTGCACTAGGCAGTTTTTCACTTTGTCAAAAACTTCTTGTGCCTCTGTATTCCAAGGTAATCTCTGCGGAATACATCGGCCAGTTAGGTTGGTCAGCGGCATAACGAAGTTGGAGTACTCGTGCACGTAGTCCCTATAATAGTTGGCTAGGCCTAGGAAACTACGAAGTTGTCTCTTTGTTTCGGGAGCTGGAATCTCCTTTGTCGTCCGGACTTTCTTTGAGTCGGCTTTGTGCCTGCCTGATTCTATAATGTGCCCCAAGAATTTGACTTCTTGTTGTGAAAAATTACACTTGCGTCTAACCTGTTTTCGCCAGTGACGCAAGCACCTTGTCCAAATGTTCCACCTGCTCGTCCCTTCCTGTCCTTCCTCATTTATTCCTCCTCCTGCTCGTCCCAGCTCTCACTCAGAGTGTATCGCGACATCGTCAATGTAAGCGCAAGCGTAATGTCTATGCAGAGCCAGCACAACATTGATGACCCTCTGATAGGTGCTGGTGGCATTCTTTAATTCAAAGGGCATCACTTTCCATGCATACTGGCCTGAGGGAGTGGCAAAAGCAGTACAAACCTGCGCGACCTTGTCGAGAGGTATTTGCCAGTAACCTCTGAATATGTCTAGCAGAATTATGTACTTGGCCTTTGCTACCTGGTATAACAGATCAGTCGCCACGCTCGTGGGAAATGCATCTGTCTCTGTTACTTCGTTCAGTTTCCTGTAATTGCAACAGATGCGGATGGCGCCATCCTTCTTTGATACGCAGACCAGTGGATACGCGTGCTGACTTTCAACCGGGTATACCAATCCCCACTGCTCTAGCTCATTCACCTGCCTCTCTACTTCGTGGATCAGTACCACTGGCACCCTGTAGGCGTATGCTCATCTCGGTTGCTCTCCTTTGATTTCTATTTTGTGCATTCCCACTTTTCAGGTGCTGGGTTTGTTTGCTAATATTCTCGAATGCCTCGCAATGAAGTCTCGCAGCTGTTTTCTCTGTGTGGGCTCCAGGTGTGCTACTTCAACAAGCTGCTGTGTTGCCTGCGCCTCTGGCTCTCAGGGTGGGACCGGAAGGAACATCTCTAAATTCCTGATCGCCTTCGAATATTACTCCTACTGCATTTAGTCACGTGTGATAGACATGCTTACGTCAAATAACTCACGGCCCTCAGTCCCCAGCAGCTGCGAAGCAACTGACCACGGCGGCGGTCAGATCTGCAACGTAGCAGAGGGTGCTAAGAATCTCTGGATCCGGACAGGCCGCCATTGGAACCTGAACTTGGCAACGTTTAACGCTAGAACCTTATCTAGTGAGGGAAGTCTAGCTGTACTATTCGAGGAGCTAGAGGGTGTTAAATGGGATATAATAGGGCTCAGTGAGGTTAGGAGGACAGATGAGGCCTATACGGTGCTACAGAATGGGCACGTCCTTTGCTACAGGGGCTTGGCAGACAGAAGAGAACTGGGAGTGGGGTTCCTAATTCACAGAAACATAGCTGGCAACATAGAGGAATACTATAGCATTAATGAAAGGGTGGTAGGTATCGTAATTAAACTGAATAAAAGATACAAGATGAAGGTAGTACAGGCTTACGCGCCTACATCCAGCCATGATGACGCTTCAGTTGAAAGCTTCTATGAAGACGTGGAATTGGCAATGAGTAAGGTAAAAACACAGTATACTATTGTGACGGGCGACTTTAATGCAAAGGTAGGGAAGAAGCAGGCTGGAGACCAGGCAGTAGGAGATTATGGCATCGGTACAAGAAACGCCAGAGGAGAGCTACTAGTAGAATTCGCAGAACGCAATAATTTACGGGATTTTGAATACCTTCTACCGAAAACGAGAAAACCGCAAGTGGACATGGAGGAGCCCTAAGGGCGAAAATAAGAACGAAATAGACTTTATAATGAGTGCACACCCTGGAATCGTGCAGGATGTGGAAGTGATTGGCAAGGTACGATGCAGTGACCATAGAATGGTACGGTCTCGAATTCGCCTAGACTTGAAAAAGGAACGACAGAAACTGATACGCAAGAAGCCAATCAATCAGCTAGCACTGAGAGGGAAAGTACAGGAATTCAGAGTGTCGCTGCAGAACAGGCACTCGGCTCTTAGTGAGGAAACCAACCTTAGCGTAGATACAATAAATGATAATCTGACGAGTATCATTACGGAGTGTGCAGTGGAAGTTGGAGGCAGGGTAGTTAGACAGGACACTGGCAAGCTTTCCCAGGAAACGAAGAACCTAATCAAGAAGCGTCAAATCATGAAAGTGTCAAGTACAACAGACAAAATAGAACTGGCAGAGCTTTCGAAGTTGATTAATAGACGTAAGGTATGCGATGTAAGAAGGTATAACATGGAGAGAATTGAACACGCTCTGAAAAACGGAGGAAGTTTCAAAGCATTGAAGAGGAAACTTGGGATAGGCAAAAGTCGGATGTATGCACTAAGGGACAAAGAAGGCAAAATAACTATCAATATGGATAGGATAGTTAAAATAGCGGAGGAGTTTTACAGAGATCTGTACAGTAGCCGAGACAACCACGACCTTAATACTATAAGAACTAGCAGTAACCCAGATTACACCCCACCAGTAATGATAGAAGAAGTCAGAAAAGCTTTGGAGAGCATGCAAAGGGGCAAAGCTGCTGGTGAGGATCAGGTAACATCAGATCTGCTGAAAGATGGAGGACAAATTGTGTTAGAAAAACTAGCCACCCTGTTTACGAGGGGTCTCCTGACGGGAAGAGTACCAGAGTCTTGGAAGAACGCTAACATCATCTTAATACATAAGAAAGGAGATGACAAGGACTTGAAGAATTACAGGCCGATCAGCTTGCTCTCTGTAGTATACAAGCTATTTACAAAGGTAATTGCTAACAGAGTAAAGAAAACATTAGAATTCAATCAACCAAAGGAACAAGCAGGATTTCGTACAGGCTACTCAACAATTGACCACATTCATACTATCAATCAGGTAATAGAGAAATGCTCAGAAAATAACCAACCACTATACATAGCCTTCATAGATTACGAGAAGGCGTTTGATTCAGTAGAAATATCAGCCGTCATGCAAACACTGCGGAATCAGGGCGTAGATGAAGTATATATAAATATTCTGGAAGAAATCTACAGGGGATCAACTGCTACCATAGTGCTTCATAAAGAAAGCAACAGAATACCAATCAAGAAGGGTGTAAGGCAGGGGGACACAATTTCCCCAATGCTATTTACCGCGTGCTTACAGGAGGTTTTCAGAAGCCTAGAATGGGAACAGTTAGGGATAAGAGTCAATGGAGAATACCTTAGTAACCTGCGCTTCGCCGATGACATTGCATTGCTGAGTAACTCGGGGGACGAATTGCAACTCATGATTACGGAGTTAGACAAGGAGAGCAGAAAGGTGGGTCTTAAAATTAATCTGCAGAAAACGAAAGTAATGTACAACAACCTCGGCAAGGAGCAGCGCTTCGAGATAGGTAATAGTGCACTTGAAGTTGTAAAAGACTATGTCTACTTAGGGCAGGTAATAACCGCAGAGCCGAACCACGAGATTGAAGTAACTAGAAGAATAAGAATGGGGTGGAGCACATTTGGCAAGCACTCTCAAATTATGACAGGTAGATTGCCACTATCCCTCAAGAGGAAGGTATATAACAGCTGTATCTTGCCGGTACTTAGCTACGGAGCAGAAACCTGGAGACTTACAAAGAGGGTTCAGCTTAAATTGAGGACGACGCAGCAAGCAATGGAAAGAAAAATGGTAGGTGTAACCTTAAGAGACAAGAAGAAAGCAGAGTGGATTAGGGAACAAACGAGGGTTAAGGATATCATAGCTGAAATCGAGAAGAAGAAATGGACATGGGCAGGGCATGTAGCGCGTAGACAGGATAACCGCTGGTCATTAAGGGTAACTAACTGGATTCCCAGAGAAGGGAAGCGGGTTAGGGGGAGACAGAAGGTTAGGTGGGCAGATGAGATTAAGAAGTTTGCGGGTATAAATTGGCAGCAGCAAGCACAGGACCGGGTTATCTGGCGGAACATGGGAGAGGCCTTTGTCCTGCAGTGGACGTAGTCAGGCTGATGATAATGATGATGATGACGATAGGGGCAAAGCTTGTTAGCGTGAATGGTTCTGCACGAGCTGTCGAGCTCAACTAAATAACTGTACGGTCGCAGTTTTTTTACTACAGTGATCGGTCCCTTCCATTTTGCCACTAGCTTTCCCTCTCCTTCCTTCTCAAGCCATCGTACTTGGTTCCTGCGACGAACTGTTTGCCCGTAGCCCTCATGTTATAGCGTCCTACGTACACTTTCTGACCGACTTCACTCTGTCGGACAGCTCCTTCACTAACTTCTTCCAAACTACTTCAAAGCTTCACAAGATATTCCGCTGCTGGCATACCCAGTGATTCCAGAACTTCCCAGTCTCCTGCCCAAGTCTTTTTGAGAATGGCTAGGGGCCCGTTTGGCACCCGCCCGTACAGGAGCTCGAACGGTGACCAGCCTGTAGTCGCAAGTGGAACTCACAATAGGGGAACTCACGAGAGTGTATCAATAGGCACAGAGGGTTCACGTTCATAAAGAAGGTAGAAAGGGGAATAGCCTGCGGTGTCATGTCTGGAGGAGTTGTAAGCGAAGGTGACATAGGGTAACGTTGCATCCCAGTTCCGGTAGTCTGGAGAAACATACACCGACAACATGTCAGTGATATTGCGATTCAGGCGCTCTCTAAGTCCATTAGTTTGTGGATGGTATGCCTTCGTGAACTTGTGGTTCGTGGAACAGGAACGTATGATATCCTGGACGACGCGAGATAAAAAGTATCGGCCTTGGTCAGTAACGAGCTGTCGAGGAGCACCGTGATGCAAAATGATGTCGTGCAGTAGAAAGTCGGCGACAGTGGTAGCGCAGCTGGTTGGAAGAGCGCGGGGGATTGCGTAACGTGTTGCGTAGTCGGTCGCCACGGCAACCCATTTGTTCACTAATGCAGAAGTGGGAAATGGCCCGAGAAGGTCGAGCCCTAGGCGGTATATTGATTCAGCAGCGATCTCAATAGGGTGAAGGAGTCCAGCTGGAAGAGATGTTGGTCGTTTTCGACATTGTTAAAGGTCGCAGCTGGTGACATACTTTTGTACAGAGCGATATAGGCGTGGCCAGAAAAAACGGCCCCAGACGTGATCATAAGTGCGGGTGACTCCTAGGTGACCAGCGGCAGGTTCATCGTGAAGCTGTTGGAGAACATCTGCACGCAAATCTGAAGACACGACGAGAAGGCAGTCAGGACCGTTAAGGCGCACGTTATGGCGGTAGAGAACCCCTTCATGAAGTTCAGAGAAGTGGGTGGAGTAGCGGAACTCAGGCTTTCTATGATGGGAAGTAATTCCAGGTCGCGGCGTTGCTCAGAAGCGATATCAATAAAGTCTGATATTGATAAGACACAAGCCTCAGTAGCTCTCTCTGTGGCGTCTGGCGAATCCACTAGATACCGTGACAGGCAGTCGGTGTCCTGATGGAGGTGACCAGATTTATACACGACCGAGAAGGTGTATTCTTGTAGGCGTAGAGACCAACGACCAAGACGTCACGTGGCATCCTTGAGTGACGAAAGCCAGCAGAGCGCTTGATGATCAGTTAAACAGTAAAAAGTTAAACAGTAAAACTGCTGCTGAACAGGTACGGGCGAAATTTAGCGACAGCCCAAACAAGAGCAAGACATTCTCTTTCGGTGATGGAATAGTTCTTCTCGGCAGGGGACAAAAGGCGTCTGGCGTAGGCGATGACGCAGTCACGTCCATGCTGACGCTGAGCTAAAACAGCACCAATTCCATGGCCAGTCGCGTCAGTACGAACTTCTGTCGATGTGGTCTGATTGAAGTGGGCTAATATTGGCGTAGTCGTGAGGGCTGCAATGAGCGCCGAAAATGCAACACTTTGTAGCAAATTCGAAGTAAATGGAACGTCTTTTTTAAGAAGCTCGGTGAGAGGCCGCGCAATATCGACAAAATCCCGGATGAAGCGGCTGAAATAGGAGCACAAGCCAAGGAAGCTCCGGACATCCTTAGCAAAAGAGGGTATGGGAAATTGAGTCACTGCGCCAATTTTGTCCGGATTGGGCTGTACCCCAGATGCGTTAATGAGGTGACCAAGTACAGTTATTTTGCGTCGGCCGAAACGGCATTTGGAGGAGTTCAGCTGGAGACCAGCTTTGCGGAATACTTGGAGAATACTGAACAGTCGCTCAAGATGGCTCGCAATTGTTGGTGAAAAAACAATTAAATCACCTGAGTCGCACAAGCAAGTAGACCACTTGAAGCCGCACAAAAGGGAATCCATCATGCGCTCAAAGGTGGCCGGCGCATCGCAAAGCCCAAACGGCACTACTTTAAATTGATATAACCCATCGGGGGTTACAAATGCTGTTTATTCTCGGTCCAGTGGGTCAACAGTGATTTGCCAATAATTAGATCAAAGGTCACTGGACGAGAAAAACTCTGCCATGAAGGCAGTCAAGGGCATCATCTATTCTTGGTAAGGGGTAAACGTCCTTCTTAGTGACCTTGTTGAGATGTCTATAGTCGACGCAAAACCGCCATGTGTTGTCCTTCTTCTTGACAAGCACGGCCGGGGATGCCCACGAGCTAGATGAGTGTTCGACGACGCCTTTGGCGAGAGTTTTCTCGACCTCTTTCTGGATGACAGACACAGTAAGGGCGGCAATGTATTAAGTTGGCATCGCCAGTGTTTATGTGATGGGTCACAACAGATGCCTGGCCTAAAGGGCAGTTGTCAAGATCGAATATGTCCGCATAGGATGTCAAGAGGCGGTGGAGGTCTTGTGCTTCGGAGGGCACAAGATCTGGCGCTATCATTTTGGCAATGTCAGTGCTTGAAAGGTTGGGTGCCATAAGCAAGTTGATGTGCGGAGTAGGTTGCTCAGCTGACAGTTCAGGGATATCACACTGTTGTAATGACGACGTGACGCCTAGTTTAATACCAGCAGGCAGCACATGCACGGAGAAACCAAAGTTCAAAAGAGACAACTAGGTCTGGTTGTGGCGTACTCTCACCACCGTGTGTGGGACAGCAATAGAATGCTTTAGCACAACGTTGGTAATGGGTGAAATGACTATTCCCCATCGCGCACTGGCGGATCACACATGAGCTACACGTAAGTCGCGGCTTGCGGCGGAAGATACAGGAATTCGGTGGCCTAAAGACGACTTTGAGCATTTGAGCATTACGGGCAATAGCGGCGTCAAAAGGCAGTTCCAGCTGAAGAAGGCCCGTCGAGCAGTCGATAAGGGCGGAGTGCGCAGAGAGAAAGTCGAGACCGAGAATGACGTCATGTGGGCACTGCTCAAGCACGGTGAACAATATGACGGTCTGACGGCCAGCAATACACACGCGAGAGGTACACATGCCGAGAACTGTTGATGTGCTCCCATCAGCAAGCATTACTGCACACCTAAGAGGAGACATTTTCACTTTTCACAGTTTAATACAGAGAAGAGCGCTCTTGACTGAAATTTGTGCACCAGTGTCTATGAGGGCTATAACGGTTATGTCATCCACTAAAAGGTCCAAAATGTTGCGGCGTGTAGAAATCATCAACAGAAGATTTGCAGACCAAGTCGTTAATGCAGCGTCACCTCCGGGAGCTGCATGGTCTAGTTTCCATGAGGTTGAGGGCCCAGGTCGTGCAGGGGACCTGGATCAAGGAATCATAGGCGGCCTTGGGGTGATGGTGATCGGCTGAATCTTCGGCCCTGAACGTTAGTAGCAGCGGGCTGGGGATTGTACAGAGTAGAAAACCAACGTTTTGCCTTCAAAGCGACGCCATGTCCCAGTGTTACAGGATGAATTGGACGTCCAACGATTGCGACAGTAGCGCGCAATGTGTCTGGCACGAGAGCAATGAAAGCAGATCGGTCGATCATCCGACGTCCTCCATTCAGCAGAACTTGGGTAGCGGGAAGGGTAGTGTGAAGGTACACCAGGATCTGGTTAACCAAAGTCGAACTCTCGGTAGTGCAAACAGCGCAAACAGGTGCGATGCCGAGATTTGCTATTTCTTGGCGAACGATGGCTTGGATGAAGGAGACGGTGGGTGCGTTATCTTGAGGGCGGTCAGATGCGATGGCTGCAGGAGCCATTGCTTCGAGTTCGCAGCGAACGATCCGGGTGACATTTTCGGATGAAGTAGCTTGCGTGAACTTGTGGCAGTCTTCGCAGCTCGAAGTGGCTGCAGTATTAGGCAGACGCGCAAATTGGCGGGTTATGCGATGGTTCTTGGCGTGCTCGAAGCGTTGACATTCCATCACTTCAGCGTCGACGGTGGCGCAATCTTTAACGACCAACAGATTAAAGGCATCGTCGGCATTTTTCTTTAATATGTGGGCGATTCAGTAGCATCAGTAGCATGTTTGTTTGAATTGAACTTTATTGCGCCTGTGCACCCGCAGCGTAAAATTGTTCATGACGTTGACAAGGTCCCTCGCTGGCCCCTCTGCGCATGTTCTGTATGTTTTATCTTATGTGTTCAGACCATTTGTGTATTTCAATAAATCTTCAGTTGAGAGTCAGTTCTTGATTGTGTCCTTTCCCTTCGTTCGGTGAGTTTGTGCACTGTTACCGTTCATAATGTGTCACCAATGAGCCCAACTATCAGTTTTGCTTCTGTTGTTGCTATTCCTGATTCGAATGCGGAAGCCGTCACTCTTGCGACCACTGGCCTGTTTTGTTGTCGTACTGCTGGCCTAGTGCCTTGCCTTGCTCCCAAGTCCTTATTGGGGCAATTCTCGGCAATTTGGTCAGTTCACTTCCACTCAAAACATCGTGTTTTTTCCATTTTCCGTTCACGGGTGTTTCCATGGGTGCTTTAGCTTTCTTTAGCCACTCTTCGACGTTCCCCTTCTTTTGTCCTGCTTTACATTTTTCACTCTCCGCGAGCCTAGCCACCCCACTGGGTAGCAAAAAGGCCTCCTGTTGACTATAAACAACATGTGCTCTTGCTTCCGGGCTCAAACATTCTTTCAAGCAATCTGCGACAACTAGTTGCTTGAGTTCCTCGAACATGCCTACCTTTGAACTTTGGACATAATAGTTGAAATAATTCCCAAGGCGCATGGCAAACTGATCCCATGACTCCTTTTCTCTCTTTTTCAATCCTGCAAATAGTCTCCTGTACTCAGCCGCCGTAAGCCTAACCCCCGTATTCTAAATCGTCCCTTCGCTCAACTCTTCACCTTCACTTGAGAAAGCCGATGGGAGCGCCATTTCTAGGCACGGTAAAGTGCCAACCACTGGCACGCGTATGCTCGCGTCTACGCGTCAAAAGCGTCCAATGCGTTTCTCGGCATCGGCGTTGGAGGGGCATACGCAAGGAGGCGCGAGGGATCAAGCCGTGGTTGATATTTTTGCCACGCGTACGCTATCTCACCACGCGTACAGCGGCGCCAACCAACCAGGGGCCGCGTGCCAATCAACTAGGTGCCGCGATGCCTCCGAATGTTATGCCTAATGTCCGCCGCTTCGAAGGCACGGCCGCGTGCTGGAAGCAAGCACGGAAACTACTCCAAATGTGCCTGAATTACCACTTCGTAATCTAGAAGGACAATGACACGACGAACGACTGCGAGTGCGACCAGCGTGACGTGGTTTCGTGCTGAGCTCGAGCGACGCCGACAAATCCAGCGGATGCCGGCCGGCTATGCTTGCGCCGGTCCCGAGTGCGATCGTCGGCCGAGAGAAAACATCGCACAGACTACTTAAGCATGCTGGTGTTCTCGTGCTTCGATCTGTGATTTTCCGTGCTAAAAACGAGTGTAAACAGACTTCGAAGGTTCGAAGCTTTGAGCATGAGCCCTCGCCTACTGCGGAGGCAATTCAGAGCAGTGTCATCTGCATCCAGCATAGGCCTCTACTCTCTGGTTCGTATGAACCAGCAGATGCGAGGAACATCGGCTGAAAAAAATCTACGGTAGTTTCCGTCGCAACATAGACACCATATACGACGCCTGAAACATTGCGTAGTGCATACGGGGGAGTTTTTATCTGCACTGTGTTTGTTTTCAACATTGGTATTCATCATCGATGAAAGCGAACCTCGCACTAGCCAGCACATTTTGGTAATGTGAAATCGTACGTACTTATATAGGTGTATTCGCAAATTGTATGACGTTGAAACATTCGTTGGCTTTGGTGCTAATCGTTTTCGTGTGTTGCCAAGCTCTTATAACAAGCATGCGCTGGTTGGTAGCAGTGTGATGTGACTGCGTGTCGAGTACCAGCGACGCTGACACATTCAGCTGTCAGTGGTCTCATTTCCATCCATGTACAAGATAGAAACTCAAACGTGCGTTGCTGTGGTGATCAAAACAAAATTGCATGATTAAGTGCTGCTGGTATTGCTTGCTATTTCACTTCTCACTTGTTCTGCTTTTCTGCCACGCTCAGTAGCACATACGTTGTTTGGGGGCATTCTAACACACACATTGTTAATTAATAGTTCATTCTGATACACATTGCTATAGGCATACATTGGCGCTTCTCCATCGTTTTACTGTTTACCATAATATAACGCATTTTGTTTATATCTGGACAGATAACTGAAAACCTTGTGAGAAGCACATCATTTCAAATCAGCTGCACGATGACACGATAGTAGGAAGAAAAGGTCACCACATGTATGCACAGAATGAATGAAAGTGCACTAGTACTGTACTGCACTTTGTATAGAAGAAATGCAAAAATTACCTCATGTGACTTACTACCTTTCAGAACTGTTCATGTATTTATCTGTTCCTCCAGACTGTAATCAGCTGAAGATATTATTCGATGGTTTCGAACATTGAATCTTTGTATGTGTTTCCAAGGCCTGCTTTATTTCTGTTCAGTTTTTTAGTATACGCATTAACTTGCACTATATATGCATGCACTTAAGCATATTCAAAATATCAAGATATTCAGTTTAACTATGTTAGAAAACTTGCCAAAACTTCTGCACAGTGCTCTGGTGCAATCCTATGACAGTTATCTGTCCCATCAAAATTTTTGGGCATTCTTTGTTGCATTATAGGGTGTTTTGACCATTGATGACATGTGAAAGCCTTCTACACAGTGCTTGGCTGCAATCTCAAAACCAATGTCTGTCTCATCAAGAAGTGTCAGATGCATTTTGTAGATGTTAAAGGATATTTAAACTAGCAGCAAAGTGCAGAAACCTTCAACACAGCACTGATCTGCAATCACACTCTAGCTTAGAAGCCATTTGTAGTGCTCCCTAAAACGTTCGAATCAAGTTACAAACACCGGAATGATCTACTTGGTTTGGTTCACGATACCAGTGTGTCTCACTTTTTGAATGCACTTGTGTCATATTATTGTTCTATATCTCTCATTTTGTGATACCAGTGTGTCTGACTTTTTGGACGCACTTGTGTCATAATAATGTTCTATTTCTCTCATTTCTTACCGGGGTGCACTAGGGGGTAGTGATATTTGTTTACGTTGGCACACTTATTTTGATATTACTGTTTTAATGCGTTCATTTTGTATATATGTACACCACTCCTGCAGTAGCCTCACATTGGGCTGCCATATTTGAAAATAAATAAATATACCCTCCGAAAGTGTTCTACGCTGTGCTCGGTTCCAATATGATCACTAATATTTTTTGCATCATGAAGTGTCGGGTGAGTTTTATTGCATTGGAGAACATTTTGGCTGCCTTCCATACAGGGTTCAGTTCCAGTATTATGACCGATATCTGTGTCTTCATGAAGAGATGGGTGTGGTTTGTCGTTTTAGAGAATACCTTAACTATAGACAACGTCCAGAAGTTTTCTATACAGGGTTCAGTTGCAGTAATTTATTTATTTATTTCAAAGTACCTTACAGGCCCCATGGGGGGCATTGAGTAAGGGGGGCTATACATATATACAAATAAACTGGGAAAAAAATATACAAGACCGACAATTGAGTAAGGGGGGAATACATATAGACACCTCAAAATGAAAAAAAAAGTACAAAAGAAACAATTGAGTAAGGGGCGCAATACTTATATACATCTCTAACTAAAACAAATACAAAAAGAAACAATTGGAAAATAATAAGTCAAACAAAAAAGCACCAACATGTACAAAAGTTCAACATGTACAAAAGATACACGCATAGTAACTGTGGGGAAAACACTGTATTTCCTGCGCATGCAGCGGCCACAAGGCAGAATCCTCGCGCACATGAATGTGACAATCACAAAAATGAACCAATACGGACCAATGAATTATGATACGGCATCTACTTGCTGAGGCTTGTGAAGTGGCTTGATAAGATATGACGGAATGTGTCAAAGTTTGTCTGGGATGCAATGTCGTCAGGCAAACTGTTCCACAGACGGATAGCACGTGGAAGTGCGGATTGATTGAACGCGTTTGTTGAGCCATATACACGGGAATAGCTAAGATGATTGTGTAGTCTACGTGAAGTGAGATATGGTTTTTGCAGACCAGTAACGGTGATTCGGGAAGAATGGGTAATTTATGAAAGAATGACAGCAGGGCAATGTCGCGACGAATGTTCAAGAGTGGGAGTGAAAGTTCCTGTTTGATTTGTGATATACTAGAATGCGGACTGTAGTTATTGGCAATGAAGCGGCTTCCTCTATTCTGGATTCTTTCCAATGCGTCAATTAAGTATTTTTGATGGGGAGATCAAATCGAACAGGCATATTCTAGTTGAGGGCGAACCAGTGTCAAGTAAGATAATTTGGGAATGCCTGATGGTGCAGCTTTCAAGTTACGTCTCAAGAAACCTAGTGATTTCGAGGCGCTGGCAGAGATTGCCGTAATGTGGTCGGACCAGGATAGATTAGGTGTCAGTATTGCGCCCAAGTACCGATATTGTGTTGCAGTCGATAGAATGGAATGATTAATACTGTAAGAGAATTCGGATATGCTAGGTTTACGTGTGAACGACATTACTTTGCATTTTGAGACATTTAGTGTCATCAGCCATGCACTACACCAACCATTTATTACGTCGAGGTCGTTTTGGAGTGACAGGTGATCTTCACTGTTCTTGATTGGACGGTAAATAATGCAGTCGTCAGCGAACACCCTGATGCAAGAAGAGACATGTTGCGGAAGATCATTGATGAATATGAGGAAAAGTAATGGCGCCAGTACACTGCCCTGTGGTACACCTGAAGAAACGTCAGATAGGGAAGAAGACAAATTGTTAACTGTTGTGTATTGCTGACGATTCGACAGGAAATTGCGAAGCCATGATAATGTACGGGAGTCTAATTCAGGGCGGAAAGTTTCGATATCAGGCGACAGTGTGCAACCCTGTCAAACGCCTTCGAATAGTCGAGGAACACGCAATCAGTTTGATAATTATTGTCCATATTTGCATGAAGCTCTGTGGTAAATTCAAACAACTGAGTCTCACATGAAAAGCCCTTTCTGAAACCATGCTGATTTTTTAAAAAGAAATGATTGGATTCCAGATGCCTATAAATATGTGAAGCGATAATGTGTTCTAGAATTTTACAACAAATGCACGTAAGGGAAAATAGGACGGTAATTTTCGCATGAGGTTTATTTCCACTTTGAATATTGGAATTATTTTCGCCAGCTTCCAGTCCGACGGTATCATGCCTGTTTCGAGAGACTGCCGGAATATATGAAGTAGTATTTTGCTTGTGACCGTTACCGTATTCTTTAGCACCTTTGAGTTGATTCCGTCCACGCCGCATGATGACGACAACTTAAGATTATTTATGGCTGTAATTATGCCTTCTAATTGAATATCTATTGGTTCCATAAATTGGTAATCGAACTCAGCTACGTTGGGTATGTTGGTACTGTTCTCTTCGTGAAGACAGAAGTGAAAAAGGAATTAAATGCTGTTGGACACTGGCTAGCTGTGAGGGGGACGTTATTGCAGTCATGCAATGAGATGTGTTGGTTTTCGCTGGAGGGGTTTATGACTTTCCAAAATTTAGCTGGGTTGTTTTTCAGTAGTGTGGGTAGATCATTAGAATAATACTTTTCATTAGCCTTACTTAAGCTGTGCAATATGCTTTTATGCAGGTTTTATATTTAAGCCAAGAAGAGAACTACCCGAGCACTTAGCATTATTGTAAAGCCGTTTTTTCTTATTCCGCATTCTCAGAAGCTTTTATTGAACCATGGATTTGATTTACCATTGCTAATTTTAACCAGTGGAACATGCTTGTCGACTAACGTACACAAAACTTGCTTGAAAAGTAGCCAGTTCTCTTCTACGGATCTATTGTGGAAACACGGCAGGAGAGTGTTTTCGGAAAATAACCTTAGCTTTGTGTTAATTGCCTGATAATCGCCTTTATTATAGTCCCGAATTTGTTTTGTATGTACACCGGCTACGGGAAGGGGTATGTTTATATCTACTTGGAGTAAATTATGGTCACTGAATCCGTCCAGGTAATCTGTATTACGTATTGTTTCCGGAGTGGTCGTGAGGATAAGATCAAGGGTGTTCGTACCACGTGTAGGTTTCAGAACAGTTTGAAAGAGGTTGAAATCTAGAGTTAAGTTAAGAAATTCAGTTGACATGTGACAGGGCGATGACAGTGTGGCCCAATCAATGAGTGGAAAGTTGAAGTCGCCTAATAAGTAAATGATATCGGCTTGGAAAATTTCAGAAGCGTTGTTTATACTGTCACGTAGCATATTAATGAAGGAAGAGTCCGAGTCCGGCGCACGATAGCAGCAACCTACGAGGATTTGGAGAAAGGGACTGTACAAGCTACCCAACTATTTCGAGGTCAGAATTAGTGCTGATAAAAAATGAAGTAATGGTTTTCCTTATGCCGACCAGAACACCGCCTCCTCTTTTACCAGTGCGATCACACCTGTAGATTTGATAAATGCTGGCTGAGGTGAATATTTCGTCGTCACTGATAGCAGGATTTAGCCAAGTTTCCGTGAATGCAATGATATCAGATTTACTGTCATCTAGAAAAGCAGATATTCAAATCCTGCTTCGACCATAATGCTGCGTGTGTTAGCG